>JAXCHB010000248.1:0-82500 GCA_036926305.1 Uropetala carovei
GGAAAGAGAGAGACAGGGAGGTTAATGGAATCAGATACAGAGGAACGCGCAGAAACGTGACGGAGGACAGGGGCTAAAGAGAAATCGTCAAAGCAGTGAAATAATGGAGAGAATAAATAAAACATAAAACGAACCAGGTGAGAAATAATAATAAGAGAAAAACAGGGCGCGAAAGCGGAGGAAGACGGAAGAAGAGACATTTATATAAATGTTAATGAATTAGACTGATGAGAAAATTGTATATATTATAGGAATAAACGCGTTTTGCAGTAAAGGACGAGAGAAGCGGAAAGAACGAAAATTAAACTACGAGGTGATGGAGAGAAGTCTTTAAGTCGTAGTAGTCTGAAATATAATTAAATAACTCGCGGAGGAATGAGCACATAAAATTTTTTTTAAATTCCAACGGGAAATTAAGAAATTTTAATATTTAATTTGATATCGAAACGGAAAGAAAAATTTACGAGAAATCTTAGACCTGCCGAGTAAAATTTTGAGAGAAACATTCCGAATTTATTTTCTCTTATCTCATTAAAAATAATGGAAATTCTTAAGATACCACTTTAGAACGTATACCTATATCATAAATAAAACTAATACAGCCGTCAGTTTGTATTATTGCGCAAAAAATATAAAACTTGCACTCAATCTCTTTCAACCTTCGTTATTTCTAGATAAAATGAAGAAAAGTGAGATCACGTGAGTCAAAGACAAAAATTGATTATTACGATAACGAGAAAAAGTAAAACAAGAAGTCCAGACCAAGACTGGTTTCCCAAATTTGCATCGTTTATCATAAATCCGCGACAACAATCATAATTTACGTTATTTTCTCCTAAGAACAATACAAAACCCGCTCCGATATCGCAATTCTAAGATATACTAAGCATCAAAGAAAACGTTACGATGTATTTTCTATGTAAATCAAATATACGATGTGGGCCCTGTTAGAGAAGGACACACACACACACCCCCACAGAAACGACCAATTCTGTCATCACGGAAAAGAAGTGATATTTCATACGAAGGAAAATATTGCGTATCGCATTATTCGAAGCGAAGCGAAGGGAATCACATGTCCTAAGTATTAGTTAAACAAGTTAGGAAAGTGTACAACGTATCACAAATGGAGTACATATTAGAAAGAAATTATATACCTGTACGTAAGGGAAATAGCGTCTTAAAGTTCTTTTCTTCTTCATAATTAATCCATTTTCTTCATATTTAATAAAACTGCATGCACACGTAAGTAAATTAAACGTTTGTTTGTGAGATTGTTTATGTTAGTAAAAATGAAGCAGTAACCATGCAAGAAAATTTCTGTTCAACTCGAATTACGACATTTTTGTTTGATTTTCTCGATAACGGCTACTCCTACGATAAAAATTTATGGAAAAGGAAATACTCTTCTTTACTATTTCTACAAGTTTTATTTGAAAAATATTTTGATATGAGCAATATTTTTCGAGATATGACGAAAATTTAATTTTTTGTCACCAGTAAAGTTGTACCCCTGATTGGCGAACGTGATTCATTTTTGCGATTTCCTTATTATATTTGATAGTAAGTCCTTAATATAATATTTTATGAAAATCCGTTCGGTAGAAGCCGAGAACGAACATGCGGACGGACGGACGGACGGACCGACGATAATAGGCGCTCACGCTGGAAGCGAAACGCGCCTAAAAATAGTGGAGAGAAAGAGGCAGAGAGAGAGAATAAATGGATGAAGATTTTTGCGCGTATGGATAAAAAGTCCGGAAAAGGGGGAAGGACTGCTTGAGAGGTGCGGTGGGAGGAATTGAGGAGTGTAAAAATGTAAAAGAAAACGAGTAAGATTGCCGAGTCTGAGGGAGAAATGAACGGGGAGAGGGAAGAAAGGGGAAGAGGTAAGGAATGGGGGGGAGAAAGAGTGCGCTGATGTGCCATGACCAACTTTTTTTTTAAGGAGAGGGGGCAGCGGACTGCTCTTTGTTAAAATGGGGCATTGAATTTTTTAAGAGCTTCGAGGTAATTAAATATTGAGCATTTTTCCCCCTCTAAAAGGCCCTAACGCAATTTTAAGGTTTCAAAGAGCGTAGGGAGAATTTTTTTGTCGAAGGAATAAAGGTTTGCTTCCAGGGCGAGAGGTGATATCGCTTCGAATTCTGCGAAAAAATCGCTTTTTTCCTACGAAATTGGTTGACGTGATGGATAGATAGATCGGTGAGTGCGAACCTGCCTAATGGGTCTTTCGCCATTTAAGTCCCATTTGATTAAATATTACATATATAGCTTAGGTCAACATATTCGGTTATGTGACGGAATAAAACGTATTTTTTTACATGTCGATCGTATTAAATAAGAATGAAAATATGCGAACAAAATAATTGCACTCAAGATAAAAATTCCGGAAATAATATAATCTGCGGATAATAAAATTTATCGAAAGAAAATTACATCTTTCCTAATGAAGATGCACAGCGTTGAGAAAACTAATGACAATAAATATATGTGTGAAATTTATCAAGATTTTTCAATTTCTGTAATTGAAACTACCTTTTTAAGTAATGAAACGCATTTTGTTTTACAAGCAACTAGACTATACATTACGTTTCTCTACAGCTTACGAAATTTTAAAAGTATTTGTAAAAGACCGTACATTTAAAATAATAATTTTATTTCGCACCGGGAAATTACTTCAGGACATTAACAGATTTCACCGAAAACGCTGAAATAAATTCCCGCAATTTAAGCTCGATCATTTAGATTAATTCACATCACAAAAAAAAACGCAACAGGACTTTAGAAATTACGTAACAAATAAAACGTAGCAATTTAATATCTTTGCGTTATAAATTTTACTCCAATTCGTAGCACAAAAAATGACGAAATTAGACAGATATTTCAATAAGTTAGCCATAAAGAGCCGACTAAAAAAATCCGTTTCTTTACAATAAAGTCGTCCTCCGTGTCGCGACACTATTATAAAGTATAGATTGAAGTTTTTTTTTATCATTCGCTCAATGGCACCTTTCCAAAGGCTCTCTCTCTCTCTCTCGATCACTATCAATCTCTGCATCTCCTCTCTAACGCTAAATTCTGTTCCAACAATGCGTTACTGCCTAGCGTTTGCGATTTACTTTCCCCTCTCCCCCCTATCTCCCTACGAAAGGCGGCACGCGTGAGAACCTGGCGCGGTTTCCTCCTCCTTCGTCCTTTCCCTTCCACCTTCTCCCCTCTCTCTCTCCCTCGCCCGAAGGTAACGTAGTTGGAAACTAGACGGAGCAGAATGGATTAAGGGCATGCCTCCCTCAATTAGTTTGGGTTGGTCGCGGTCGTCTCCTACGGAATTGCCCACTAACAGTGCAAGACCAGACGGCCGCAGGAATACACGGCCGTGGCGTTCTCTATCCAAACACACAAAGAGAATACCCTGGACGGATGGACACAGCGATCGTTAGAATTTATAATGCCCAGGGTAATGCGTGGACAGAGACATTGTTTTCGTTTAGCGGTTTAAAATTACATCTTGGATGACTATATTTAGACATAGATGACGGTGTGATTTGGCTTATGTGTGTTGTGGGAGTGTTTGGATTTTTGGCACTTTCTATCATAACGATACGCTGAAAACTATTAATTCAGGTTTGGTGGAAGGACCAACTTTTGTTAAGAATACTTGTTTACCAAACTAGTACGTATCCCTAAAACCACTTGTTACTAGTTATAAATGAACAGAATGTAGGTTTGCTGTTAGATAATAAAGTACGCATTTGAAGTATTGAAATTAATTCATACTTGTTAATTGCTAAAAGCTATCGAAGCTTATGTATAATGGGACCAATAAAACTACTTGATATTTGTTAGTTCAAATGAATAATTGGAAAAACTCTTAACACATTTTAACTCTCAAAAATAATTGCAAACAACTGAACTTATAACAAGATGACATAACTGAATTAAATTTACGGAAGACGATTTCGGTTTTGTAAAATTTACGCGACAAATTTCGATTTAAATAAATAGAAAGCGAGATAATAGTTTTTTAACTTTCAAATAAACGAATTTGACAGTTAAGGCCACCGCACACCGGGCGCTATACTATATAGCTCTATATTTTTGTGCGATATTATAGCTAGCGATAAGATATAAATATGCGCACACCAGATACTATAATATGTTTTATTTTTTCCCGGAAAATCGCTTAGTTCTACAAAATGGCAGAGGCATATCTGTTGTTAACATTGGCTTTAACCCTTAAACCGAAGTATGTGTCTGACAACCACATACGATTTTTCATTTTGTTAGTGTGGCTGCACTGATTGAGCTGGCGGCCCAAACCTCACAGTACTTTCCTCAAATTACTTCCTGCTGCGGGTGATACATCGTTTTTGCAGTCGCAATTTCTCAACCGTTCGTAAGAAATCGTTTTTCAAAGGTTACAGTGTCTCGTGGACACATACTTCTCATAACGTATATTTTTCGCATGCCTGGTGGACACACAAATAAATATTATTTTCATTTCTTTTTTTAACAATTTTTAGAATTATATAATTATAATTTAGATTTATTACAGAAGTAAGGATGGATGCACGCCCTAGCACCTCGGAAGGCGGTAGTACATCAAAGAATTGGTGCAAATATTACGAGAAAAAAGCTAGCGTACGTAGGAACACTGAAGAGAAAAAAACGAAAATTCCAAGTTTTTACCATCGAGGAAAAGAGAAGTTGGTTCGACATTGCATGGATTTAGTAATGACATCACGTTGCTCAGTTACGTTCCAAAAAAGAATAAAGCGGTGCTGATGGTATCAACCATGCATCGACACAAATAAACCGGAAATAGTTGGGTTTTACAACCGAACAAAAGGAGGCGTCGATGTAATGGATCATAAATGCGCTAATTATTCTTCTAACAGAAGAAGTCGACGTTGGCCATTAGCAGTATTTTATATGTTTGTAAACATCTGTGGTGAATAGTTACATAGTCTACTTATGTTTCAAAAATTCGGAAAAATATAAAGAGATTCAATTTTTTGAAAGAATTATGTCTAGTACTTTTGAGGCCACACCTTGGAAACAGACTTGCTGTTCCAAATCTGCCTTCAGACTTGAAAAAACTCATTGAAACCGTTTTACAAGAAGCAAATAAGGATAGCACACCGAAACCAAAACAGAAATCTGAGAGCGACAGACCTGAAAGAAAGAGGAAGTGTACCTAATGTCCGTATACACAAAATCGAAATACCAGATATAAATGCATAAAATGTCAAAGGCCAATCTACTTACAATGTTTCAAAAAGATTTGTGACATATGTTGTGGAGATTGTAAGCGCAAACTATTTTTTACATTACGTATACTTTCAATGCAAAGATTTTTGAATATTAATATGTAGACATTACATTGGTATATGGCGAATAGTAATTATATGTAATAAATGAATAAGCTTAATGTATCATTACACTTAATAATAAAACAATAAAAATTGAATATTTTTATATGCGTGTCTGACATACACATACTTCTAATAATAGACAAAAAGTAGATACTTCGGTTTAAGGGTTGAAGCCAAAGAAGAGGAAGTGGATTCATGAAATTAATATTAGTAGAGAGCAACTTGGAGAGTTCCATCATGTATTTCAGGATCTACAAAACGATGACGAAAAGTTCCGACAGTATTTTCGTTTAACAAAAACGCAGTTTGAAGAGATATTGCGTGTCTTCCATGTCAAACACTGTATAAGAAAAAAACAAGCAGCTCGATACTTGCTCAAGTAAAGACTTCAACTATATGACGCTAGGAGCACTGTACACGTGGTCGCCCGTGCATTCTGCGCATGCGTCAGTTCTGCTATATTTTGTTAAAATAGCCAAGACCACAACGCGTGCTATATAGCGGGGTTTTATAGCTTATAGCGCGCTATATTTTTCCTTCAGTCTGCGGGCTTACATTGAATTACATGTTTCACAAAAGTTAGCGATATATCTTTATATTATATCTTCATAGTATAGCGCCCGGTGTGCGGTGGCCTTTAATCAAAGAATTTATATAGTACAGGAGGGGATTCTAAATATTGAAAATACAAATGTTATCAGTTGTATGTTGGTATGTGTTAAAATCTACTGCGCTGTACACTTGGAATAAACTACCACGGTTTAATATTAAAAAACGACGCAAAGTAACTAAAAAAGGACGGTTAAATACGTCCAACAAACATTTCAGGTTTTTGGATTCATCGTGTCAGCCGAGTTGAATGGCATAATCATTAAAGCGAAAAAAATGAGTTTCACTCCGCGGCTATCTCTTACGCAGGTCGATAAGACACGCCATGCAGTCCAGCCTGAGCGGCAGTCCGTCCCGATCTCTAAAACATCCGAAGGCGTAAAACGTTTAAACAAAAAAAACTGACGTCGGATCGACAAGAGAGTAACGGATGTATTCAAATTATTTCGATTCGTTTTCGAGGAAAAAAAGACGGTTTTCCGCAGACGACGGGATCGATAAATCCGCAAATCGGATTTATCATTCGAGATAAATAAAGACGCACACTTTCTCTAGAAAAAAAAGTATGAAAAAGAGAGACGTTTCTTCTCGGCGCAATCTCTCTCTCTCTCTCTCCCTCTCTCTTCCACTCTCTCTCTCTCTCAAGGGAAAGAGTAAGGGCGAGGAGGAGGGAGGAAAGAACGCCTAGCAAAAACCGTCGACAACTTTCCTCCTCACAAATGACTCAGGAAGAGACGGAGGAGAAGAAGGAAAAAAATAAAAGAACTTCGCAAACAAAAATAAAAGAAAAGCAGACAGTTCGGTCATACTTTATCTTCTTATTTTATTCGAATGACAGTCGACCTTCGACTCCGGGGGAAGGAGGAGGAAGGGGGAGGGAGAGAACGAAGAGAAAAGGGAAAATATTTCAAGCCCTTTTTACTGCTTGCCGTGCCGAATGAATGAGTGTTATCCTTCATCGAAGTGATAAAACAGGATGACGTTCCAAATGGGACGTGCGAGAGAGAGAGAGAGAGAGAGGGGTGAGTTGGGAGAGAGGGGTGAGTTGGGAGAGAGGGGTAAAAGGAGAGTTGAGTATGGAGGGAGGGGGAGAGAGGAGTGAAAGAGAAAAGGAAAGGAGAGGGAGAGAGTAAAGGTAAGAGAACAGAAGTAGGAAAAGAATGAAAGTAAAACGAGGAAATGAGAGGTTAGAGACAGGTGAAGAAGGCGGAGAAATGGGAGAGAGGGAGAGTAGGAGAAAAGATGTGAAAGAAGAGGAAAGGATACTTGGAGATAAATGAGCAAGGAGCCTGGAGGGAAAAAAAGGGGATTGAGATAAAGAAAAGGGCAATAAAAGGGAGAAAGAGGGGCGTGAGAGAAGGGAGGGAAGAGAGGCAGATAGGAGAAAGAGGATGGGGGGGAAGTGGAGGAAAAAAGAGTAAGGAGAACGAAGGAGGCCGCGAAAAGGGAAGGAAAGAGGAAAAAATCTGATGTGGCCAACACATGACTTTCTCCATATTTGGGGTATAGATATTTAAATTATCATGAATAGCATTATAAGACAAAATTATTATTTCGTATCGTAAAAGAATAAACTCGTCCTTATTGCCGTAAATTATATTTTGAATATGTTTACAGAATTCACCGCTAGATGGTGGAGCTGTATACTTGATCTTATAGGAGGTACATATTTGTTTATGTTAGTTACACATTTATTTATGTTAGTTGTTATTGATTTGGTTGTTTTTGGTGGTATTGTTGTTTGATTTCGTTGTTGATTGTATTGTATGGTTGTGGAAGAAATAAATGGCTTGCAATTGAAACTAAAACGTAACATGGCGCTGTCGGTTAAAGGTCCGGAACCTATAAGAGATATCTCAGTGAAAATAAGATACAAATTTGATAATATAATGACCTCCTTTGAAGACCTTTCTGTTGAATCAACGAATGAAATTTTTGAACGACTACTATCCACTCTTGATGAGTTGTTGACGTATATGTGGCACCGACCTGTCGGTCAGAATGAGAACTACGGCCTGTGGTGACATTTACCATCTAAATAGGTCATATTCAAACAGAATTCATCGAAATACATGAGAATAACAATTTTTCACATCCTAATCGGAGGGAGAATTAAAACGTATAATTACTGGTAAATATAAAAATTTACTTAGTAACTCCAGAGAAGGTAAAAGCTATGTCAGCTACTTTAAACTTCATCCAAATAGTTATTTATTATATTCACTTCCACGCTTCTGTTTACATTTATTCAGCAATGCTTTGTTGAAAAATACAAAATTACAATTCTTTCCAAAAAGAAAAACATAACTACTATTCTTTCCAAAAAGTTTGGAGACTACGATAGTAAACCTGCTCCAATAATTCGGAAAGAAGGGCAAAAACTCAAGGATTTTCTATTGACATTAAAGATACAAGCTGACCGTTGTAATTTCAAAGAAAAATATTGTATGATAAGAGATGCAATTGCATTTGGTGTACGTGATGATAAAGTAAGGGAGGATCTTTTGCGAAAGAAAAAATTAACCTTGGAGCAATCAGAAGAACTGTGTCTTCTCTGTGAGTCAAACCAGTCAAGAGTAATAGCTATGAAAATTTCAGAATGTGAACATAAACAGGTCTGCCCAGTGAAGTACTCACCTGAAGCTGCGAAAAGAGACAATCCGGCCTAAGAAAGACGGTATGAATGGAATAATCAGAATTGTCGGTGGTGTAATTTGTGTCATGAACCTAGAAAATGTCCAGCATATGGTAAGACATGTACCTATTGTGGTAAGCCTAATCATTTTCAAGCCGTTTGCAAAGCATATAAATTTAATTCTGGGAAATGTATGGGGGCAAAAAGAGTTTTTGAAGTTCAAAATGAAATTAGTGATGAAAATTACTCCATGTTGGGAGTAATGGCATCGAAACAAAGTGAGATAATAGCTGGTATGAAAACACGGTTATACTGTATTTTAGTGTGTTAAATTATGGATACTACTTATCCTGTATTTTAGTGTGTTAAATCATGGATACTATAGTATCCACGTCCGAATCACCTAGGTACCGAGGATATTGACGAGCCTTCGGCTCGCTATGTTTTAATGCGTAGTCGGCTCCGGGCGCTACCGCGCCCTTCGTCTGGCACGGAACCAAAGAAACCCTCCACGTTGTCCGGAGATTGGGTTTGTAAATGTTGAGATAGGCCAATCAGTTTCTTGTCCGGAGATTGAGGTTGTAAATGTTGAGACAGACGAATTAGTAACAAATAAACATGGTGCTATAACAGAAAAGATCCTAAAATCATTATTTGCTGCAGCGATAAATGGCTCTTATAGAAGAATGAGTTAGCACGAATACTCTTCGTACTTCGACATATTTTGTCCGCATCACCTAGGTACCGAGGATATTGACTTTCAGGTTTCCAATAAACCTCAACTTCCGGTTAATCAGTGTTGTCCAAAAACTAATTGGCTCTTTGTGCTTATACAAAAGTGTTATAAGGCAAAACCGGGTGACGCGACGCACCGAGACAGTTGTCGCACTAGCTGTAGTTTTTAAGTATGAAGCTATATGACTCTACTGACCATGGCATCAGCTCCGTTGAGTGAAGAACAGTATTGTGATGACACGTGGTCAAACTCCGTTGTGTTTTTTAGTCGTGGCTCTTGTTTTTGTTAGGTACGTGCACAAATTTTATCATGAAACTTTTTATTCATAGTTGCTTTATCGTTTTCTAAACTACTTCTTTCAAAGTTTTACTGTAGCTAATTATTTTAAACGAAAATAGTCGCTGTGCTGATGCTTCTTCGTCCGCCATTACAACACAAGTTAAAGCTTATCAGCTAGGTACGGCATCTATCCCGGGAGTACGGGACACTTGCCGCGGTTTTTTAAGGGCGAAATGCCGCACCCAATAGTATTGATAGCAACAAATGTCTCGAATGTTGGGAGAATTATTACGTGACAGAAAGCAAAGCAGACTGGATTAGGTGTAAAGTTTGTAAATATTGGCTCCATGAAACTTGAACAATTTATGGTGAATTGTGTGGCAACTGTGGGAGAACCAAAGTACGGCATGAAAATCAGAAAACTGCTAATTTATTGTTCTCATTTATGTTATTTTCTATTTTCATTTGTTTTCTCATTAGGTAATTGTATTTCTGTATTATCAAGAGGACAATGAAACTTTTTTGTTTACCTTTTGCCAAATTTTTGAAGTTGTAATTTTTAGACCTAAAGGTTTTCTGAAAATTTTCTTAATTTTGAAAACTAAACATTAGGATAATATTAAATCCTTTTTTAAATTGTTGAGGCCAATCACATAGTTCTGTAATTACACTTTCAAATTGATTAAGTGCCTTGTATGTTTTTGAATTTTCCTTTTGAAAATGTGTTCAATAAATAATTTTCAATAGTTAATACTACTCTCACAAATCATTTTATTCTTTTTTTCACATTCTATTCTAAAATTTATTTTATTATCACAAAAATGAAAGGCATTTCGATTTTTTACATGTGCGCGGCAACTCTCTCAAGGGTGCGGCGTAGCACCCGGCAGTGCGGCAACTCACCCTGTCTGCTAACTTCTTTTCTTTCACAGTAAATGCCCTCTAAATAATTTTTAAAAATTATTTTTCTAGTCGAAATGTGTAGTTCAAGGACCACTCTTTTATATATACATATAGGTTTTTTAGGCCTTTAAATTTGTATCGATTGATAACGGATTTTCAAAAAGTGCGGCGCGTCACCCGGTTTTGTCTTATATGAAATTTGGTAATGATATGGCAAGTTTTTTTTTCGAGTTACAGGGCCCGCAATCACATACACACACAGACATCATTCCGAAAATAGTCTAAACGTGTTCTAGGGACCTCAAAACATGTATTTCCGTTGAAATCTCGAAGTCGATTTTTTTCATGTAAACAATATTTTCTCTATATTACGTATATGGAGAAAGTAAAAATCGGTACAACATACATTGTACAAACTTTCTCATATACTAATGCGTCGTTTAGTGATCTTTTGAAAAATATGAACTATGCAGACTCGTTATAAACATCAACTTAAATAACTATACGAGATTTGATGAAAATCGTATAAGCCGTTTTTTTCGAAAATCCAACTGTTAATAAAGTTGCCCAAGAATAAATTAGCCTTATATTAATTTTTTGAGAAATATGAAGTATTTAGTATTATTGAAAACGTATACTCAAGTATGGGTACGAAATTTGATCAAAATCGTTCCAGCCGTTTTTGAGAAAATCAAATTATTGTTAAAGTTGCATGGAATAAACTAGTCTTATATTCATTTTTTGAGAAATACAAACCACGTAGTATTATTGAAGATGTAAACCCAAATAAATGTATGAAATTTGATCAAAATCGTTTTAACCGTTTTTGAGAAAATCACATTGGTGTTAAAATGTGCAGAATAAACTTTCCTTAATTACTGAGAAATGTCAACCATTTCTTCATATACTCTGCTCTGTATGATGAAATGCCTAAGTACGAGATTTCATTCATTTTCTCTCTACTGTTTATGCTCTAGAGCCAATAACAGACAGACAGACAGACAGACGGCACTGCGAAAACCACTTTTTCGGATTCAGCGACACCTAAAACGTATACTTCCGTAAAAATCTCGAGGTCGAATTTTTTCCCGATAACAGTACTTCCTCAATATACTTCGTATGCGAGAGAGTGCAAATGGATGCACATGAAGAGTAAGAAGTGTGAGAGAAAGAAAAAGTGGAAGAAGAGAAAAGGAAGGACCGACAGAAAATGGAAGATGAGATTAGGAAGAAGGGGAAGGAACGGGAGAGAGGGAAGAAAGAGGCTAAGAAAAGAAGAAGTGGAGATAAAAAAGAGTAAGAAACGTGAAGGGGAAAGGGAAGATGCGTAGAGAGTTTAAGGGAAGAAGCGGCGAGGGGAGGGAAGGCGGGAACAGAACAAGTAATCGTAAAAAAATAAATTTTTATAAATAACTTTTGTATTTTAACATTTATTATACTCGTTACTTCAAATTTGGTGAAATTACCTACATAAGTTACCTTTTACTGGTGGAGGGGGTGTTATATTCAATTAATCTGGATATCAAGGCTGAAGACATTTCTTGTCGTATACAAATCAACGAAGCGCAACACGAGTAATATCAAAAGTAAGTAATCGATACTATTACACAATCATTATGGGCGTAAACGTGCTTTGATTGCTTTTAATACGAGAGAGAGAGAGGGAGGGAGGGAGGGGACAAAGGGAGGGAGGGTGAGAGAGGGAAATGACTTTCAATGCAATTAATGTTTCTGATGCCAATTTGATCTCCATAAATAGCTTGAACGATCGAATCTTTACTCCCGTTGATAGTTCAGTGGGCATTACGCTAGTAAGGTTTTAAAGGAGAAATAGACTCTGATTCCCATGAAAAGCTTACCCATATGAAAGCATTAAGCCTGTTGCCTAGGTAGCTGATTGTTGGACCCAGAAAAATTACAACTTTTTCCCGATAAAAACTATTAATTTACGCTAATTCTACTCGGATTGAAATTCTGTCTTCGAAAATAAGAAACTGCAATTTATATCCTATCCGATAGTTTAAGTCTCGAGTTCGTATCTTGAGGGAAATAATTTTAAAGTGCAAATATAAAAACCTCTACACCAATTTACATGTTTTCTTATGGGCCAAAAATGCGGCAAAAAGGGGCCAAAATAGCCCCTCAAAATAGGAATTTCGCCAGTTTCGGATTTTTTCCTTCGGCTGTGAACAAAAACCTATTATCCTACCAAATTTCAAGTTTCTAGCACATCTGGAAGTGCCTCAATTTTGTATCTTGCCACAGTGGTTACAAACCGCTATATATACCTATATATATATATATATATATATATATATATATATATCGAGTGAGGTTAATATAAAAGTTATTAATAAAAAAAAGTGAGAGGTAAAGAGAGGGAGACAAAGAGGAAAGAGGGAAAAAGCAAGGGGAAAGGGATTGGGATGGCGAGGAATTTTAAGGATGAGGTTAGACAAAGAAGAGAGAGAGAAAGGTGGAGGGAAAGGCAGAAAGACGAAGATAGTGAGAGAGAGAGAGATGCGGGTATAACACGGTCCAGATATTAGGGGAACATAATGGTTAGTGACGTGAGGACGGAGAAATAGGGAGGGAAGGCAAGTGGCGCGGTATTCTTGCCTATGTTTTTGGGGTTTTGAGGAAGAGGGAAGGAGGGATGGGACCGTTCAAAAGGAACGGGTGCCGTAGTTGTTTCGTAGAGAGGGAGAGGGAGAGAGGGAGAGGGGGGGGGTGGATGAAGAGGAGGGGAAAGAGGGGCGAGGGAGAGGATTTTTGGGAGAAGTGTGGGGGAGAAAAGGGTTTTTGGATGAATGGGGATGGGTAGGAACGCAATATTTCTCAGTTAACGCGCCCTACGGCACCTCCTAGAGAGACGCTCGGTTTAATTAACGATGGGAAGTGGTTTTGAGGACAGAAGCGAAAGGGGATATAAGAGAGAGAGAGAGAGAGAGAAAGGAAGGGATGTGAGAGTGGATGTACGGAAAGGAGGAACGCACAAGAGGATGGGATAGGTAGATGAAACATCGGGGAAACGTTTCCTCGCTTGTTCGTTTTCATTCTTTAGAGGATTGCTGTTTTCTTTTGTTACGGAACGAGTCGCACTTTGGACACGGAGAAGTTTTTGCCTTCGAGATGTCTTTTGTTAAGAAAAAAGGGTCGGTATAAAAAAAAAGCGGAATTCTCTGCGTCACATAACGTACGTATATTATATTAATTTTTAAATGTATTCTCCCCCTAACATAATCAACAATCAGGATTTAAGGGTACGAATCTCGATTGTTACTATACTTTTTAACGTGAAAACGAGAAACTTCCTAGGAACATTCGCAAATTAAATCAAATTGAGAAAGAAAACACTTCTGGAATCGAACCCGTGCCCTCATCACGGATCAATTAAAACTTGCGAGGAAAGGCGCCGAGTAAAGGCGCCGAGTATCTTGCGAAAGATTTAACGGAATGGAGCTCACCGTTCTTGGGTTATTCTTACTGTCATAAAATCTTGCACACAAAATTTAAAAAAATAGGTTCACTTTTAATGAAATAGAAATTTTTTCCTATGAAGTCTATTTTGTGCACATAGTAAAAATATCGAATTTTAAATGTTTTTTCAAAAGAACCAATTCTACATTCCTTGTAAGATGCTATTTTCTGTGGCAGGAGTTTAGTGTACGATAAAAATAAATCTTGAATTGCAATCAGTAGATAAGCTTCAGTTTTATTTGGATTGATGAACATCAGACGATATGGTTCTTACTCGTTATAGGCGTTAGAAATAGCTCAAATCTCTTTTAGTGTTAACTTTTATTTATCGAATTTTAGAAAAAAATACCTGTCTGTCGCTTTATCCAGCGAATGGACGCGCGCTTCCGTGAGATACCGTATTACGCACTGACGCGAATAACACGCGAATACAAATAAATAAATGGCATTCGGAAGAAATGGAAGATAATAGAACGCGCGTGATAAAGAAGGAGAGGGAATACGAGCGAAAGCGCGTTGCATGCCGGGATATAAGACATTTGACGTGATGGGAGAAGTTTGGTATAGGGGGGGGGGGGGGGGGGGCTGAGGGTGGGGGCGAGATGTCACTTGGGATGGAGGATGCAGAAAGAGACGGCATTGTGCGTAGATGTATGCAAAACACGGAAAAGCAGATGAAGAGGACTCGGTTCGGCAAGATGGGTCGGAGGATAGAACTCGAGGGAAAGTGAGGCTTGTCTGAGATACAACTTTGGATAAAGACGGAATTTACGAAAATTTCTTCCTCTGCTGTTTCCGCCATACCTGAACTATAGCCACATGCATATAACGTATTCATAAAAACTTGTATGCCGCACGGCGAACTGCTTATCGACGACAGAAATTAAAACTGGTGCCCGTTAAGCACTTAAAAATAATATTTTCTAACATTAATTGATAATGTATAAAACTCCCGTGATTTTCCATAAAGGCGGAGAGGCATGAACAAAGTATTAAATGAACAGTAAAATAATTCAAGGTGTACACCTTAGATAAGCGTTACTTCAAAATAGCTACCTACTTAAATTTAAAAAAAAAATCCAAGGTTCATTGCCAAAATTTAGTGAACCTTTCAAAAGAAAAGATAATCATCTCCTGTCGGAAATGACAGGTAAGAATGAAAAATGTATTAAGAGTTAAAAGATGCTAAATCACCGAAACAACATATATTTTATTACACTTCTGGAAATTATTCTTTCATATATTAAACTTGCATATACTGTGATTTTCTATTATAATTTGTTTCGACCCTTTTAAATGAAAATAATATTAATTTGATAATATCGTAAAATAATAAATGTTCAGGCGAAAGGAGAAGTTGATAAATCATGCTCACGCCGTTATATGGGAGAATCACCCGTTTAAAACCAGTAAGTGCACGCGCCGAATATCAGGCGAAAGATTCGCCGAAATTTAAGAGACCGTGCTAGAGTTGTTGGTAGGTATATGTTATAAACAGTAAAACGTTGTTTTAGCTTTTTTGGCCAAGACTCATAACATTTATTCGTTATAAATTTTGAAGTAAAAAAAACGCGAATTGATGTTCAATTGCGATACTGCCGCTCTTTTGACATACCTAAACTAACGTTAATTATCTTTTTGCAAAGTTCATTATTTTGTCACCTATCGATAAAACAAGATGTCGGGAGAGGGAGAGAGAGAGAGAGGGAGAGAAAGAGAGGGAGAGAGAGAGAGAAAGGTCTTTCCAATTCTAATACAAAACTTTGGTAAAGTTTTCCAGATAATCCAGAGCTACTTTTTCGCTGGAAAATAAAACTAGAATCATCCAAATTTGCCATTGGTTGCAGAAAAAATTCTTTTACGGGCTCAGGAAAGTACGGCGCCTTTCTCAAGAACTGTTTCTTCATTTCGACAAAAGGAAAACTAACATCGGCGAAAGAAACGAAAACTTTTCCCCTCCGTTTTTCGAGGAAGGTTCTCTTATTTTTTTTTATACCGACGCCCTATTTTCCTTCCAAAAAAAACATTCAGACAGCTAAGATTTCTTCTGTCCCGCGCCCAACTGAGCCATTGTTGGGGATATGGTGGAAGTCGTTGTTGCCAAAATAAACCGAACGATGTTCACTCAGGGAAACTCTCACTATATTTCATTTAAAATGTTGCAAGGCTCATAAAAGTAAAAATATCGACGCATAATCATTAGGAATAATAATAGTATGTACTATATGCAAGAGAGACGAAATATTATTTTTAAATTTATAATATTTTGCGATTTTTCTTGCTCAAGGAATTGATTTTTAAATTTGAGATCAGTTCCGTGAAGAAAAAAATTCCGGTGATTTTTTGACGGTGGATTTGGACTTCAAATCCAACGCAATAAAAACATCATAAATAGCATAGTTGCCGGACAAACTGGAATCCAATAGACTTGAAGCGTATTTTTTCTCTTGCAATGGTCATTAAAATATTAATGATCTATGAAAAACAAATCCTGCTTTGATCGTGTGTGTTTACGATTACATTTGTTATTGTTTACAAGGTATTTTTAGAAGTCTATAAAAGTAGAAGATTAACAGCCGATGAACACAAATAAATAAAAATCAGAATAATTTACAACGTAATATTTAAGAAAATAAAACTTTCTTGGATAGCATTTTGTTATGCCATTGTTAATAATGGTATAGTTTTAAACGAGACAGTTTTTTTTACACCGTATGGCGTTATATTTTTCCTTTTAATACAATTGTTTCCAATTTGAAAGGCTTTAAAGAAATCCACGTAAATTATTGAAATTTAAAAAGTAGTAATATGAACATTTACATTTGAGAATTTGTGCAATCCTTAAGAGAAATTAATCCACCAATTAAATTTAAATATTAATTTGAGAGCTACTACATAAAATTATAAGGAATCTTTACAATTTTTAGACTTTAACGGCATGAACTAAAATTTTAAAAAGGTTATAAAAACGTACGTTTAACAAACGACCAAAGGGATGCATTTGTCAGCATAAAAAGAACATTTTTTCACAATCATGAACTGGAACGGGGAACATTTCGTCAGATATGAGTAACCCCAACTCGCAACGCTTGGACGAAAATATTTTCTCCGGTCCCTTGGACATTATTTCGAGACGCTGAGATTACGCCTTCACACTCGTGGAAGTTGGTATGGGAAAGAGGAGAGACGGGAGCAAAGAGGGACATTGTCTTAACCCAACCGTCCCGTAGAGTGGAGCATTCGAGTGAAGCCACCAAAGGCGAAGCGGAAAGATCGTTCCGAAACCTCGGCAGCACCCAATAGACGGTCATAATCCCTTAGCCAATCCTCCGCCACGCTAGGATTTCCCTCCGCCCCCCTCTCTCCCTCCCCCTCCCTTTCTTCTTCCCCCTTTCTCCCTCTCTCCCTACCTCCCCCTCTCTCTCTCTCCATCGCTCTTCCTTTTAAGCTTTCCCCTCTCGCCTTCTCCATATTCTTCTCTTCCTTTCTTCCTCTTTCTCTCTCTCCCAGTTTCTTCCTCTGTTCCTTCGTCCACCTCCATTCAAAATCTCTCCCTTCCTAAAATCTTTATCTCCTTTCTCTCTCTCTCTTTATGTCCATTTCAAACGCCTTCTTTTCCTCATAACCATTCTACCTTTCTATCCTATCCTCATCTCCCCCTCTCTCTCTTTCTCCTCACTAACCCTCTCTCTGCATAAACTCGTAAAGGGACACGACACAAACCAAGCGCCGGAACGTAAGAGGCGTCTACAACGGGGATGATATAGGGCGGAAGATAAGGAGGGAAGGCTAACGATTCTGGTGGCCATCGGACGGCGTCTAATAGCCTATTATGGCGAATAACCAATAGGTTTCGTCAACGGCGTTTGCCAAATTCTCGTAACAATAACGCTGCAGGAATCATCCGAGGACGTATATATATGATTTTTCTTTTCTTTTTCGGAAGGAGATAATGGCCAGACGGACGGCGTGGAAAATGGAATGCCCTAATTCTTGAGAAATGATAGAAAAAATATATGGTCGGTTTAGGATTCGATACTTTCATTGCGATAATTTATTCGCGTGTTCTCCGTGCTTTCGTTCAAAATTCGCGAAAGAATTAACGTAGAAACTATGGATATATAAAGATCTACTTTTGTGGTGATTTAGTGTCGGATGAAATTCGTTCAGTGGTTACATCAAGAGTCGATTTCGAAAAGAATGCTGCTGCTCCTTTAACACTAGTAACTAGTTAAAAACGTCCAGTGCAATGTGAATACGTGTCATGTGAACCTCGATTTATATAGTGAAAATAAGCTTCAATCCATTCCTTTTAGGCACCCTCCCTGGTCCAAACCTCTCTTTGGTGTACATTTACGAACAGATGCGTTGTTGCCGATTATCTAAGCTTGTAAACAAAGTGCCGTAGCCCTCTGGTCTCGTCTCTTTCTTGTTCTGCTATCTGGAATATCACACACACCAAGACCGGCCGAACCGCCTTAATTTTTGACATTAAAAACAAATCGCGTAGCAACGAATCAAAGTTATGACAGTTCATGTTATATGATGGCCGGTTGTGTACTATTGTAGTAATTCAAGTGAAATAAAATGCCGTTGAACGAATCGAATAAATGAGACTAAAAATAATCATTGGGAATGCGAAAAATCGGTATAATTTTTCCGAAGGATATTGGACAACCTGCTGAAAAGAAAACAACTTACATTTGGGTGAAAGGATATTGGGGACGATTTGACCACAATTGATCTCAGGAAATATTTGACATTTTTCTTCCATCAAGATAAAGATCTTAAAAATAAAATTAATGTAAGTGAATCGGTATGAAGGAATTTGACGTGGAGAAAGTAAGCTAATATATATTGAAATCGATAGTAATGTGTTAAGTACACGCACATTATACTTCTCTGTCGTTATATACATAGAAAAATAATTTTACGTTCAGAAACGTTACACCACCTGTTTTAAAAATCTCTTAAGCGTTCTGCAATAACTGGGTTTATTATTCCATTCAAATATAAGAAGTATCGTCACCCATGAAAAACTCTCCAGGTCACTTTCGATCGTATTTCAAATTCTGGTCAAGAAGACGAGCTTTAGAATGACGCTTTTATATCGGAGAAGGATTCCAATACCAAGCAAAAGGGGGAGGGGATAAATGAATGAATAAAATGAAACGGTCTTTTTTTTTTTTTTTTAAGGTTCTGTCTGGAATGCGGGAAGAGGGGATTTGATGATAGGGACCCCTTTCTGAATAATCCCCTCCTCTTTTCCATCGGTTTTATTGGCCTTTGTCTCCACTCACCAGGCGGCGATTCCAACGCGCCATTACATTCCTCGTATTTTTACTCTCTACCTTTCTCTGATGTGGAGAAGAGAGAGAGAGGTTAGCTACTTTTACTCTTTTTTTAATCTCTCTCTTTGCTAATCCTTATTCCCCACCCTTGCCTCTTTAATGTTTTCCCTTTTCTCATCTCTCCCCTTCCTTCTATCGCTCTGCCGATTCCTACGTGTACAACATCCTTTCTGTCCTATTCCCTCACATCCTCCCTACCTTTTTGCTCTACGTCAGTGGTCGACAACCTACGAGCCGCGAGGCTGCGATGAAAAAAAGTCAGTAAAAATCGATATAGAAAATTTTATATTTTTCCGGTAAAATTATGGTTTCATAAACTTTTCTGGTCAAATCTTAATGCTAGTGAATTATTTAGGCTTGATTCTCGCTAATGAGACGAGAGGACCTCTATGTAACTTCATCCGGCCCTCTGAAGCTCAGGCGACTTCCAATGCGGCCCTCTGATGCATCCACAACTACGAATGCGGCCCGCCATGCAGAAAATGTTGCCTACCTCTGCTCTACGTCAATCCTTCGTTCTTTCTTCTTCCATATCTCTCTCTCTCACCCCTCCATGTTATCCCTGTTTCTCTCTCGCCCTCTCTCTGTCTTCCTTTCCCGCTAACAGTTGCAATCTCACTGAATATCTCTCGTTATATTACCGTCAATATATTTTATGACAGTTTACTTCTGATAGATGCCTCGAAAACTGTAGATATTACTTTATTTCAGTCAGAGCTGCAAAGCGAATCGAACCGAACAGCTGAACCGAACCACAGCTTTGTACAGGCCACGCAAAATGTGCCGGAAGACCACATGTGGCCCGTGGGCCGTATGTTGTACACCTCTGCGTTACACAGTTGAGATAATTTCAACGTACCGTTCGTTTAATAAATTTTAAGTTTAAAACGGTAAAGCGGAAGATTAAGCCTTTTTAATCTTGAATTCGCAAAATAAATTAATTTCCCCCTCTTTTTCTCACTCCCTCTCTCTCTCCCCCTTCGCTTACCCCCCCTCCCCCCTCACTTCCCTGCTCCCTCCATCACCCCCCTCAACCCTCTTCCCAAGTCTCCTCTTCAGAATATCTCCAATCCTTTAATCTCTAACCATATAGCCACTCTAGAGGAACTCCTGCTTTCTTGGAAATGAGCACGGGTGCGATCTAGTTTCTCCCGCCTCGAGTGCTATTTAAGTGTCGCTCGTATCCTACACTCGCATCAGTTACTTCTTTCTATTTGCGTGTTTTTATGGCTCGCTCTGCTCCGCCTGTTTTAATTGCCTTGTTTGTTACAATTACTTTACCCCAGCTTCGTTGCGAATGCAATATAATTTGTTTTAGAGTATAAACAACCCCCGTTCTCTCAAAAAGCCGGATTAAAACAAACAAATAAATAAATAAATAAATATATATATATATATATATATATATATATATATATATATATATATATATATATATATATATAACCAAGGCGCAAACCGCTAGAAATTTTAGAAATTTACGAAGCTTGCACATTCATATTTCCTGATCCATTCGATAATTTTAGGACATTTTTTTATATTGACGTTTTTAATAGTTTTCCTTTAAATTTGTCAAATATCCCATTCAATGAAAGAAGAATTCTGTTGTAGCGACATTAAACCATTTAATGTCTAAATAATCTCTCTGTCGAGAGTAATAAAAAATTTCTTGCTGAT
The DNA here is from genome assembly GCA_036926305.1 of Uropetala carovei. NCBI lineage: Eukaryota > Metazoa > Arthropoda > Insecta > Odonata > Petaluridae > Uropetala > Uropetala carovei. Next base: position 21,049 of record JAXCHB010000248.1, read on the forward strand.
GAGGATTTTAATTCTCGTAAAAATGTTGAAATTAGCTCTTTGTTGCTTAGATAAAATATACAGTTTGCACGTTACCTGTTAACATTATCGGATATAGGCCCATTGTACTTCCAGTTTTTCTGTGAGTGTCCAAAATAGTTAAAAAATAAATAGTACTTCAGATCATCTTATTAGTACAACTCAATATGCGATAATTATTTCGATTATTAAACGGTTCAAACAGGAATATGAATCTCAAATCATGCGTTGGCCGGTTTAAGGCACCTGCTTAACACATTCGGTGCGGGTGCCGCCGATAGGCGGCGCTCAGGTGTTTACTTAGGACCGGCCGCCGCCTTCCTTCCTATTCTGTGTAAATATTTTTTTAAAAAGTCATTCTCGGGAAAAATCGTGTTCACCACCCCCGCAGCGAATGTGTTAATCAGCTGGTCGCATACCAAATTAAGAACGTCATTATACCCATCATCTTCGTATAGTGTTTTAAATTGGAATGAAAAATAAACTACGGATATTTATGAAAGTTTTGATTTAGCACAGTATTTCTTAAACCTTCTTGATCATTTTAAAATTTGTATGAGATTTACATTTCAGTTTGAGCTACATCATTTTATAAAGTATCTCATTTAGTAGGCCGCACGTTTTGAGTCCTCTTGACTTAAATAAAACAGATATGAATTTTAGCCTAAAACGGAACATAACAGAAATCACCGATTCAAGCAACAGAATTTCAAGTACGGCACAAGTGGCATATTTACGAAAGATTGCGGCGACGTCATTCTCGGAATACTTTAAGCCGAAAAGATCGTATCGGTATCCTCTTACGACAATTTTCCGAGAAAACTGTCCGATCCAAAGCGCGCTCCGAACTTATTTGATTAGATGGATGGGTTAAGAAGTACACTACTTTAGGGGTAGGCATCCTTTCTCGATGCTTTCTCTCTCTCTCTCTCTCTCTCCATATTTCGGTCGCCCGTTATCTCTCCCGCGTTCGTTATCGGATCATTTAACCTAGGCGATAGCTGGTGAGATACACGTTCTCTTTCGCAATTCATCTCTCCCACCTACGATATTAGGTTATCTAACCTGTCCCCGACCAATTTCATACGGCGGCGAGGATGCACCAAAGTTTCATTTACCTCTTAATGACACAACTTCTCTAGTTACCGCGTGAAAAACTAATTTCGTAGTACGAATTGTCTCGGCTATAGTCAGCAACGTAGGACATATAGCATATCGGCTAAAAAGGTTTCCCGAAAAAAATTCACTTAAAGTGCAAGAGTAAAAATCGCCATGACAAGCGTTTTTTTGAGGCGTAGTTAATCTTATTACGCAAAGCATAATACAGTTATAACTTTCTTAACAAGGTTCAGTTCCTCTAGTTTAAAAAAAATAGGAATTTTTAGTTGGTGCGCTTTCTAAATTTTATGCGGTTACATTTTTTAGCATCCATATATTAATACGGAGGGGTGATTTCGTTACTCTTCCAAAAATTCCCTTAATTTTTACCGATTTTCATCAAAAAAAGTCCCTTTTAATCCTTTCTTAGAGTAGATTTTCAAAAAAAATACAAAATTTCAAATTAGTTAAGCTTAAACCCGAGCTTATGGAAAGAAACAGTGAAAGGGGAAATTTGGCAACACTGCGTCGCATTTTGTAATTGGTTCAGCTGGTACGCAGTGTTGTCACACCCAACGAATTGAGATATAGTTAAATCGGGAGCGTGCGGGGGGATTGGCTAGCGAACGAGTAGTTGCGGATCCTAAAACGTCGTTATTGGTAATCTTCGTACGGACTAAAGTTGTAGAGAATAATATTTCTTCCAATTTTTGTTTGAAAGAAATTTTCGTAGAACCATCCATTTCGGAGATATTTTGCTTTTTCTTAATTTGCAGTAAACAGCGCCACCACCATGTAGCGGTGGATTCTAAAAACATATTCAAAATATACGTAATTTACGACAATGAGGACGACTGTACACTTTTACGATACGAAATAATAATTTTGACTTATAATGCTATTCATAAAAAGAATTTAAATATCTGTATCCCAAATATGGAGAAAGTTATGTGTTGGCCATATCAGATTTTTTTAGACCTGTTCTTCTTTTCCATCGCTAATCCTCGTTTCCTCTCTTTTTCTCTCTTTCTCTCAATTTCCCTCTCCCTCCTCTCTTTCTACTCCTCCCACTCTTTCTCATTCACGCATACTTCTCTCACAGGGAGTACTGAGATTAAGGCATTCCTTTCCCTCGACTAAGGAGAGATACCCATTTTAATTGGTCCTTTCTACTCTCCCTCCCTCTCCACTCAACAACCATGGCCTCCCTCTCCCCCCTACCTTCTATTCCCAGAATCCTTAAACTATTGCTCTGCATTCAAAGGAAATCAGGCTTATTCCCGGGAGACTAGGAAACTTCCAACATTTCTCGCACCTAAAATCGTCCTGAAATATCCTCTTGTGCTTCCAAAAACCTTGCTTTGGTGTTTGCAATCTATATATGAGTCGGAGCACTTAGAAAAGGGAGATTATTTTAAAAGACGAGGCTCCGTTCGGAATGTAGGCACTGATCTTGCGCGATGTATTCATTTTTGTCACATTTGAAAAGGGTAGTGTTAAAGAAAAAGGTTGCTTCGCGCATTCGTGCACAAAAATTTTGTCCGAATTGGGATATCATTATTCAAATGATGCTTAAATATCGTCTCGGTTATATGCAATTTTATGTAGTAATCGTGGTGATGGTCTTATTGAAAGCACTGTAAGATCGTGACTGTCCTCTTTGAGGTTAAAATAAATCGGGAAAATCCAGATGATATTTTCTTTCACATAGCTAAAATACAGATGTTTTGCATAAGATATCCAGTTAAATAATTCATCTGATAAACGATGCATGGTCTATAGCACTAAAGGACGAATTGTGGGAAGTTATCCGAATAAATGGCAGAGTCAACGTAAACTAAAATTGATATAACTCGATGATGATTGCCGCCAAATGTTTATTTAAGAAATATAGAGATGGCTTATATTAACGTGTATAGTTTTAGTGATTGTTTCAACATGCTTTCTCACTGCCTAATCATAACAAAACAAGATAATTATTGCTAAGTAAAACTTAAAAATTTCTGTCAAAAGCACAGAAAATTTGAAAAAGTTGATATTAAAAAATCTATAGTCATATCGAGAAGAGATTCTTTAAAACACCTGTCAAATTTCCAAATTTTATCCATTGGTTCATTATGGAGGAAAACACTATAATTTTTTCACACACAATGCATTTAAAAACATCAAGAAGTTACGATAGTAATTCTGTCGTCTCTTCATTTATACTTATCATAGAACATCATGTCTAATTAAGGCACGCATTTCGACTCACAAATTCTACGACGATTGGCGGATGTTTACTCTAATGCCCAACCTACGGCCCGCGGGCCGGATGTGGCCCGCGAGAGGTTTTCGTGCGGCCCGGCAAGCCATGATGAAAAAGCAATTTGAAAAATTTAATACACAAAATCTTATATTTTTACGAAAACTTCGCTAACAATTCTTTTAATATCTGAATTTTTACTATAAAAACCTCATTAATACTATATTTTCACTTAAATGACACAGAATATATAGGTAAATTTCGATTTAGATTCTAATTCGGCCAGCGGAAGAATTGGCAACTTCCGATGTGGCCCGCCGAAGGATTCGCAACCACCGATGCGGCCCGCCATGCAGAAAATGTTGGGCACCACTCCTCTAATGCATGGATGGGGAACCTCCAGCCCTCGTGAGCGCTTTGTGTGGCCCGCGAAGGAGTGATGAAAAAGATATCCGTAAAATTTAACACATAAACTCATATTTTTAAATCCAAATAGTGATAATAAAGCATTTATTACTGAAACGTTATTCCTAAATACTATAATTTAGAATTGATATCCACTTATATGATACCTTATAATCTCTCAGTAATTTTAATTCAAACTAATCAAGCCCACCAAAGCATTGGCAACTTCCAATGCAGTCCCCCCGAAAGATTCGCCACGACTTATGCGGCCCGCCGTGCGTAAAATATTCCCCAATCTTGCTCTAATGAAACGGCGACATCCTAATAACCGATGATAGTCGGTTTTTAGGCAGTATTTGTTACAGTTTTAAGGAGTAGATTCCGCTACCATCTAACGATCTATAGAAGAAACTAAAATATATCGCATATACCGAGAGAAAACATTTTTTATAGAATGTTACCCACCACGTAATATTTAGTGAATGAAAACACCTATAACCGATCGTCAGTAACATATATCAAAATATTTCACAATAATTATACCGACTCCAATCGGAAAGGGAAAGCCATATTTCGTCCGAACATGGAAATCATCCCGTTTCTACAATGGCCGTAGAGATGGCCGCTAAACACAAATAAAATTATTAGAAATTACGACCAATGTGGAATCGTCTTCCTCCGACTGCCCCACACCCCTTCTTCTTTATCTCATAACTCCTCCGTCCCCTTTCTTCCTCTCTCCTTCCTTTGCGTGCTGCTACATTCCACGTCAAAGAGAAACCACTTTCCTAGTCCGGCGATTCCTATATATATATTCCTCCACATCCCTTCCACCAAACACCTCCGATTCTCAACCTCTTCAACACCCTCCCACTCATCCCTCCAAAAAAAATCTTCCTACTTTCCTTTGTGAACGGATCCCTTTCTACATCAGAAGCCCTAAGGAAGGTTCCATTATTACCCTACACGGGGGAAGGAGAGATTTCGATGCGGAAATAGAGGGAGAGGGGCAGAGTGTGTGTGAGAGAGAGAGAGGAGGAGAAAGAGGCGCTGGCGAGGTCCATACAACAATCGCTAGGAACCCTATGAGGATTTTTGGGAGGTGTTAAAAGGGGATTTTCAACGGAACCGAGTCATATATGAATGGAGGAAAACGGATATATGTGTTTTCGGTCCCTTTGCTCCTTCCCTCCGCCTCCTCCGACGGAAAGGGAAAGGGATGTTTATCCACTCGGCGCGCCGTACTTCATCTTTTATTCCCCATTCTTTCAATTGCCTTCGTTTGTTGCAGCGTGCGAAATGTAGGTTTGAATCCCGCGGGAAACGAAAGCGATAAAAGATGGGTGTTTTGTGTCTGAATGTGTCTCTGTAAAAGGTGTTTGTTTGTGCGTATATCATCGCGTGCGACTGCGTATGCACGTGCATGTGCGTGTGTGTGTGTATGTGCTCGCCCGTGGGTTTTTGTGTGTGTTCCCGTGTTATTGTGGATATACATTTCTGTTCCCTCATACGTGTGCTTAAACATGTATTTTATATCGCGTTAGATATGTGATTTTTTTACCCAATAGTGTCTATGCGTGTTTCTAAGTGCATTTGTTTTCATGTGTATGTAAGTTAGTGTGCATGCGCATGCATGGGTGTGCATTTGTATGTGTATGGGTTTGTGAGTATATTATCGTGCGTGTGTGGATGTGCTTGCGTTCGTGTGTTTGTGTGTGTGTATGTATATATATATGGAGAGTGAAGATGGCATGGAGTGCTTTTGGCAAGAATGCGAACATCTTTAAATCAAATATTCCAGTCTTCCTAAAAAGGAGACTGTATGACCAATGTGTTCTGCCTGTTCTGACATATGGTTGTGAAACATGGACCATGAATGCCAGAATGATACAGCGCCTGCAAACAACACAGAGGGGCATGGAGAGATGCATGTTAGGGATCACCCGAAGAGATCGCAAGAGGAACGACTGGGTAAGAAAGAAGACGGGAGTCTGTGACGTGATTAGAAGAGTGAAGGTGTTAAAATGGCAGTGGGCAGGCCACATTGCTAGAAGAAATGACCAGCGTTGGACGTCCAGTGTCATCGAATGGATCCCAAGAAACATCAAGAGACCAAAAAGAAGACCGAAAGACAGGTGGGACAGAGAGCTTGTTAAGTTCTTGGGGCAAACTTGGAGGAGGGAGGCAGTTGACAGGGAAAACTGGAAGTGTCTGGGGGAGGCCTTCGTCCGTCAGTGGACTGAAAAAGGCTGATGATGATGATGATGATGATATATATATATATATATATATATATATATATATATATATATATATATATACCTTTTGGGCAACTAGGTGTTGAAGGAAACCCAGTGAACACTTACCGGAAGTAGAGCCGCTGGGGTGTTGGAGAGACACATTTGTAGAGGTTAGAGCTTTCGGGATGATCCCTTCGTCAGCACAAGATATATATATATATATATATATATATATATATATATATATATATATATTTGTATGTGCTTGCATGCATATTTTTTCTCTGTTTTTGTGTGTGAGCATGCAAACGTATACACGAGCATGCGTATATGTGCATATATTATGGTGTATGTATATATGTGCGTATAATTTCAATTAATGCTTATATTTGAGCATGTGCATTCATGCGCTTAGATGAATTTTGTTTGCTAGATCATCCATAAAATGTTCATTAAGTTTTCGTATTTTATTTAGAGAATCTGCACGAAGGGGGTGGAATGCCCGAATTAAACTGTTAAAATTGTTTTGTTTGTTCAAGGAGGGGAAACGGGAACATCTTTTGTGCAAAACGTTTTCACTATGGAAGCAGGGGGTCGGCCGGTTGGAGCATTCAAAATTTATGGCTATTTGTATTCCACCTGAGGCATTGATAAACTTTTTGGACAAAATAAACTATCCATTCTCTTATGAAGAAAAAAAGTTGAACATATTTGTCCACAATATATGTATTGTATTTGGGCACCAAATCTCGGCTATTGTGATATGTTCACAAAATTAATCATCGGCATACTACGTGTTCTAAATGAAATTAATTTTTTTAGACTATACGAGCCGCTGGTTAATTCTACCCATTTTGCAAGAAAATGTGAACAATAAATGTTGATTTATTAAAATATGTATCACCGTATTCATTCACGCCTCCTTTTATCACTATAAATCCCATGTTATGGAGTAACACGTAATAAAACTTTTATATATTTTTTCGCCCGATCATTAAAACTGCGTTTTAAATTTCGCATTGCGCTTATTACCATATTTATTTGATTACATAATTGTAGACATAATGATGCGAATACGTTCCTAAAATATTTATCAATCCGTTTGATAATAAATACACGAATTAACGACGCATGAATTTCAGCTAGCGCTTATTTATATTTTAGACGCAATTACCACGAAATACGAAAGGATATTCGTAAAACAGACAAAACAAGTTAGGAAAGTGTACAACGTATCACAAATGGGCGCGTTTCGTGCAATGGAATATTAGAAAGAAATTATATACCTGTACGTAAGAGAAATAGCGTTTTAAAGTTTTTTTCTCCATCACAAATAATCCATTTTCTTCCTATTTAAAAATAGTGCACGTACACAACGAAATTAAACGTTTGTGTGTGAGATTGTTTATGTTAGCAATAATGAAGAAGTAACCATGCAAGAAAATTTCTTTAACTCGTATTAAGACATTCTTTTTTGATTTTCTCGTTAACGGCTACTCCCATGATAAAAATGTGTAGGAAAGGAAATACTTTCATTTACTCTCTCTGCAACTTTTATTTGAAAGATATTTTGATATAACTAATACTTTACGAGATTTGACGAAAATTTAATTTTTTCTCACCACTGATCGGCGTACGTGATTCATTTTTGCAATTTTCTTGCTATCTTAGATTGTAAGTCCATAATATCAAATTTCATGAAAATCCGTTCAGTAGAAGCCAAGAACGAACAATCGGACGGACGGACGGACAGACCGGAGATAATAGGCACTCACGCTGGAAGCGAAACGCGGCTAAAAATGAAACGAAATGCAAGGACGACTGCGTCATTTCACGCTGATTGCTCTGGGAGGAAAAACTGATATCCATCTGAGGCGAAAAAAAACGCGCATTACCTGAAAAACGTCTGAAAAATTAGATAGGAGACAAAAGAGAAGAACCTTCTCAGATGAAAAACTGGACGGGACAAACAAACAATTACCCCACCCGAGGCCAATATGTAAAAGAACCGTAGAGGAATTCCATTTCCAACACATGCGACCTCTCTCTTTTAAAAACCAAATCTCCGCGCCATTTTACACTTTCCATTTCCGCCATATAAAAAACCCTTTAGCACCTCCGTCTCACGACATCCTTCTCTCTTCAATTCCTCCCTTCTCCTATTCTTTCTCATTCCGGCTCACGGCGACGAGTGTGCTTTGGAGATAGTGTTAAAGCTGCAGGAAGCCGCTCACCTTCCCTTTTCCCATTTAACCCTTTTGTGTACACCTTTAGCAGTTCCATCCCATTTTCTGCGCCCTTATCGCATTTCTTCACAAAACCTCTCTCCTCCCCTTTCACTCTCTCTCCCTTCCCACTTTCCACTCCCGAACCACCCTCCCTTTCAAAAACGATTCCCTTTCCCGTCGTCAATGCCCATATCCAACTCCCCCCACCCCCACCCCCTCCCCCCTCCTCTCGATCCGCTTTCCGCCATTTTCATCTATCTTCTCAGAATTCGAATTTTCCATTCCGTTTCGTTTGCGCGTCGACGATTAGGGAGAGAGTGAGCTATTATTTCCCTTCAATAAGGGTTCTGTAAGAGTCGAATAATTCTCAAAGGTATTCATTTTCCATGCGACAGGAATTGTTTTTTCTTTCGAAACCTTTTGATATTTACGGCTAAAGTGAATACCTTTCCAGTGTACGAACGGATTAATCTTTAATATTCAACGTCGTTTTGGGTTGTCCTGCTAGTAAACGTATGCCTGATTAAATATAGGTTTATTTGGTAATGTCGCGTTTAAATACTTGCGCCAATGGAATCTGTAATGTGGAATCTTGTAACATTTACATGTGCTCGTTAAAGGATGGCTCAATGGAGCAAGAAGATAAATCTCAGGGCAGGATGCGAATCCAGGAACTTAGCATAGGGGAATATTCTCTGCCAATTACATATAAATGAGAGGAAAATTATAGATTAAAGGGCACACATATCTCAGTGCAGGATTCCAAGCAACGATCTCAGTATAAGGGGATATTCTCCGGCAGTCACATATAATGGTAAAATAATATCAGAGAGAAGTACGAACATACATCTTGCGGAATGATTCTAAGCCAGAGACTTACCGCCGGAGAATCCACTTTGCTATTAAGGTCGTGAATACACAATTTTCGGGGTAATACTAAAGTAAAATATCCAATCCTCTCTCTCTCTCTGGCTCCATTCATTCTATATTTGTTTCCAACTCTTCATCCTCCTCACTTCCATCTCTAGTGGCGCAGCCAATGGGAGAAGCAGCCAGGCGTATCCCCTTGCGCAGTCGATATCGCAAATAATTTGAACTGCGACTGTTTTTGCAATAACTTCAAATTTAACTTGAAAATAAACATATTTATAAAAGAATTGATTGCAGTGATTTTTTCAATTTTATTACAACGTTTATGAGTTGTTATGGGAGATTAGCGAAGAACGATAAATCTCTTACGAAAAAATGGATTTTATAATTTGCCATCCCCAAAGTAAATTCCTAGCTGCGCCTCTGCTCCTCTCTCTATAACGTTTTCCGCTCTCTCTCTAACTTCCTCTCTCCCTTTCTTCTTCCCTCTAACTCCATTTTGCTCACTCATTTCTCCATCTCCCACTCACTCCCTCTTTCCCTCTCTATTCCCCCCTCCCTCTCTCTCTCTCCTTATCTCTCCACGTCTCTCTTCCACTCTCTCCTCTCTTCCACTCTCTCTCTCTCACTTCCTTTCTCTCACTCTCCCCAATATCTCCCTCTCTCGCATTGTTTGCCTCCCCGCGTCTTCTTCTTCCACCATGACATCCCGCTAGCTTTCCCTCCTTCCCCCCTTAAGAAACACCATCAATTATGCCCGAGATGTTTGCCGATCTGTAACTCATCTCTCGGGGCGTGACGTATCTCTTAAACAGGAAGACTTTGAAACGTCACTCACCTGTTTCGGGTGAGATCCGTTCGGGAAAAATAATGTCCGACGGAACAGCGACTGGAATCCTGAATTAATGGAGTTTGGTTTCGATGGCACGGAAGATGGAGGGAAACGGGGAGGCGAGATGTGTGTGTGTGTGTGTGTGTGTGTATATACTAAAAGAAATGTTTCGCCTGTGAATCGTCTCGATGCGTTTCGTTTATTATCATCTGTAGGAACCGTCGACGGAAGCTGGAACGAAGCGATTAAGTTGACAGATAGAATAGATTTTATGTCCACTTAAAGATGCGAAAGTGTTTACGGTCAAAATCGAACAGGCGATACTAAATGACTGGATGCTATAGTATGAAAATGCGCCCAAATTATAACCGTGCGCGTAAAAGGCAAGCACGTAGTGCACAGAGAAAACTCCCGATATACCTGATGCCTCGGTTCCGATCCCATTTTGGTTAATCGGATATTTCGGTTTATCGATGTGTTTATTGAGGCAGTACACGCACGTGAATAAATCAAGTAAATATTAAGGCGGTGAAGAAAGCATTAGAAGAAAATAAAGTTAGCAATTACGTCACTCGTGTAATAATTTACTATGCATTTACACTTTTAGAAGTTACAGAACAAATAAATGCTGTATATATATATATGCACGAACGTAATATACTGCAAAAAACTTTCTTGTAACAAGTTTTAAAAATTCCTATCAATATAAAATCCTTTCGTTCGATATCAAATTGGAAGTTTACTGCGCGGTTTAGCTTTGAAGAAAAATCCATGAGTAAATAAAACATATTCTATACATTTTCAAAATTCTTTCTCTGTTTTTTGTATGATTACATTAAACTAAATGGTTCTAGAAATTTTAATTCGAATTTACGCAATAAAAAAGGAATATTGCTATTAGTGCATGGTTCTCCAGTGGCAATTCTTTGAATAGTAACGCAGATACTTCATTCCCTGATATAAGTGATGAATACGATTAACTTAACTCAAATGAGATGTATTAATGAATTCGTCCGTTATTTCAAACAAATCTTTTAGCCCGAAAATACTTTCCCACCTCTGTTTCATTTTGTCCCATCATTCTTCATTCCCAACTCGCGGAAACGGATAATAATTCGTAAATAAGGCTGCAAAGGAAAGAAAAAGGGTATAGTCTGTAGAGGGGCCCACGTGTCCGGCCTATATATTTTTTTCGCGTCTCTTTTATTTTCAACTCTCGCGAGAGTTGACGCACGTGTTGATGCTGCATATATGGATTTACGGCCACTCCCCTGTCCCGCGGGAAGTCAATCGACTCGTCAAAAGAATCTCTCCAGAGAGAAAGAGAGACAGAGAGAGAGAGAGAGAGAGGTATGAAGGGAAGGGAGGTGTTATTCCCAGAAGAAGTCAGCTCTGTTGCAACGTTGTGACCAGATACTCTCCTCCAGCTATCCACTTCCGACAGGACGTAATAGACAGGGAGATGGCACGAGAGACGTGTGCAGCAATAATGTGCATCGATCGACAGCTGTTCTCGTGTCGCTATGGCAATATTTTTTTTTTATCGAATCCTATCGATTCGGGAAATCGATGCAGCGTGACGCGTGACTGCTATTTCTCTCGTGCATTAGGGGGAAGAAAAGGGAAAATATTTCACAGAACGTTATTATTAACCTATAAAAAAATGTAAGGAAAATGTTAATATTTCTACAGTATTTTTCTTTTGATACCAGAACGCTGAAATAAAAGATCGGATGTTTTAGTTAGCCAGCCTTTCCATTCCAAAACTGCGTCATCGATTTAAATTACACGCCTATTAATTAATTATTTATCTGAGAGAGACTATTTTCTCTAAATAACGGCAAATCATCTTCGATATTATTTTTCCTGCTTCGTACAATTACGAAGCAGGAAATTTATACTAAACAAATATGCAACAATTACGTTGTATATACGTTAAGGATATGTTTATATGTTACCAAATAAAATTAATCTTCTTTTATTTAGTTTTAATTCAATATATAAAGTTGTAATAATAAATTGAAGACGATATTAAATGTTTCGATTTTCCCGCATGTTAAATTTCCAAATTTATAAATATGTTTCAAATATGAGAGTTTTGGAATCCTAAAAAAACTGTGGCATTTCTTGTAAATTTGTTGAGAATAGGCGAAAATGAAGTAAGATTTTCAATGATATTTGATTTGAATTATAAAACAATGATTTGACCATAGAAGATATTCGATATTAAACTTATACATCAGCATCGCAGTTTCTTTCCTTCAAACGTGAATATGGAATTATTTACGTCCCTCCAAATCTTTGACAGAAATAAAATATAAAATGCTTGTTGATAACCTAGATTAATACGCGAGAAATATATTGCTTTTATATGATACGGAAAATGTATATATGCATGGAAAAGAGGCCGGAAATTTATAGAAACATTAGCGTAAAACCAAAGATTTTTTGATCGGCTTACGAAGAATGGAATAGCCCCAGCATTAAACCTCTAACAAAGAAAAGGGAAGTGCGGAGAGTCCGAGGAGAGACAGAAAAAAAGAAAAATATTCCGGGAGAGTCCGTTGTATGGCATAGGACAAAGGGATGAACGCTGAACTTACGGGATCCTGGCAAGGTTCCTCGGAAACCTTCCTTTAAGAGACTCAATGGAATGTTGGCTGAGAATATTACGTACTGCATCGAGGCTGAGGCGCATATGAAAGACGGGATTTGAATTTGCATCGGGAGGGTTTTAATTAAAATTTACTGCACGGAAGTAAGGCGGAGGCTGGAGTATAAAAGAGCGGGATATCTACAGCGCGCACTGCGTCTGCTTATGTGTTTTACCTCGGGTATTTGCGAGGATGCCGTTCATTTTGCGTCTCACGTGTAAAAACAAAATGTAAGATCTCTATTTATGGTTAATTGCGCTATTCAAATAAATTCTAAGCGAAATATTTTTGTCGTGCACGCGAAAACGTATTGCTTATGGAAGAAGATTTTAGAAGGCACAATTACTTTAATTTTCGTGAATACAATTTGTGCATTTAAATTTGGAATCAGCGAAATTGAAGAAACTAATGGATTAATGTATTTTTGAACATTAATCCTTTCGCTTCAATTTAAGTTTTTAGCTTTAATGCAACAAAAATAAATTTAAAAAATAGATTATTTTGATAGAATGTAAGAATTTAATCAAGAATTTCTGTTAAATTTTGAAAAGGTTTAATGATGGCATTTCTATAAAATGGACGATAACTCGGGCAAGTAAAAAACGCAATTACTACCGCATAACAATGGTCATAACAACGAATGATTACCATATAATTAAAGAATTCTATAGGCAGATACCAGATGTTGAAACTAGAAGTTACAAGACACACGCTTCTAGAATCTTCTAAGGAAAATCTAATTTTCAGTTGCGCATATCACAGAAAACCCTAACTTTCATCTGAAAAAAAATAGATATGCATGCATGTATTTACCATCGTCAGCTATTCTCTACTCATAGCGGTATAATGGATTACTCCACTTCCAGTCACTCGTCTATTTCCTCCAAGATGGGCCTAAAAAAATTCCTTATATTCACCGTAAGCGATCCATTGGATAACTACATGTATGAGTATTTATATATTTATACACTTACATATGTTAAGGATTCAAGAGACAGATCAAAAACCTTTCTGTAGTGAATACAAGCGCAGCCACGTTAATGGCTCCAGAGTTGCGTGTGGGCCTGAAGCAGCTGTGCAAACACTAACGGGAGTGTTTCGAGTGGTGCAGTCGTGAGCGTGCACTACAGAGGGGAGTACACACGGAGAAGGAGATATTGAAAGAGAGACAGAGAGAGATTTTTGAGGGTAAGGAAACAGAGAGAGAGAGAGAAAGGGACATGGAAAGGAGATACACATCCAGGAAAGAAAAAAAAGGAGACATGTAATGAGAAAGAAAAGTGGGATAGAGGAAGAAAGAAGAGGGAAGTAGAGATGAGAGGAGGGAAGGAGGGTAAGTAAGGGAAACGCCTTCAATCCTTTTACCCGTCAAGCTACTGGCTTTTGGTAATTCTCACGGGAGGGCGCGCAAGCATCTATTTGAAGCCTGGATGTGCAACATCGAAGCGTAAACCCGTGGGAAAGGAATGAAACGATAATATCTCCGTTATCAGTTGGAATCAACTCTGAATTAATCAGGCTCCACATTGATAACCGTATGCAATGATCTTGGAAAATCAAAACGCTAAGTTTCTTTGATTTTTAGCACAAAATAATGGAAGTGGTTTAACGCCATAACTTTCTTGCAGTTTCACTGATAATCCATTAACGTATAATTAGTTATACACATTTCGATAAATAAATATTAACTCGAGGTAGTATTGCTTAGTTGGCAATTTAAAAGTAATTCTGGGGATGGAACGATTAAAATGGATTGCATCTTTATTAATATTAATATCGCATAAGTACATATTTTAATCCCGAAAGAAACCTCAAACGATTTGGATTTTTATACTTAAATGTCACAGCTATGTATTGTATATTGAGGCGGGACAGTTATTAGGAGATTTTTAGCTAATAATGTACTCCTTAAAAATATCTTTCGCATTTAACTCCATCCCCTGCTTTTATTACTTGGATATATCCTAACGTAAAGAGTCTTTCTTTATTCACTCATATTCATCGATGCTTTTCCTGATGCTTATTTCTGCCACAAACTTAATGCATAGTGACGTGATTAATCTATAGTAGAATTAGTGCCGTCCTCGGTTTATTAAAACTCCAACGTCAAACTTCCCTAGATTTTGGGGGAAAAACTAATGCAGGACTAGAAAGAATAACTCATCTTAAGGATAAATATGAAGGGGAAAACGAAGAATTTTGCAGACTTAAAACTATGTCTGAGAAAATTTGAGGACTTTGTTTTGAAAAACCTTATTTACGCACCTAGCAAGCTTCTCTTGCGCTACGTCTGGCTTCGCTAACAGTGTTCAACGTTAACACCTGCCTCAATGTTTGGACTTGAGATAAAAATCAAGTTGCTCCTTGGTGTTCACTAGGTTACCATGGCATTAACATGAATGAATACGTGAGCGTGCATAATTCGTGAGCGGTGCACAATGAAAGTTTTAAATTTAAGGACAGGGATGTTAAGTATTAAATGTATGAAAATCAAGAGGTTAGATCTTATAAGGACCTTCATGGTTAGCGGAAATTACTACGAAAATGTTTGCCCTATTAAGGTAAAAGAAAAATATAAAGGCCTTAGTCTATGAGTAAACGGTTTATGGAAATCTAATTTTCACGCACTTCTTTTTGCGTGCCAAAATTATTGTAGTTAAATTTTATTGATAAGTACAAAAATCTTCGTTAATTTCAAACGAAACGTCAAAATCTGCTTCTTCCTGGGGAATTTGATTGATTGATTACGACTTGAAACGCAACACAATTGTTGATGCTCTGGGATTTTATAATCGAATAACAAAAATGTCTGATTTTAAATAGGTCGTCCCTATCACTTATTTTAAAAACACATATCGGTTCAACAACAACAATAATTATGTATTTATCAATATAAATATATACACATGTGGAGATGTATTATTCGTGCTAAACCAAATCTATACAGGAAAATTCTCTCACTCTAAAATTTTGCGCATTTTACTTGAAATACCGTGAAGTATAATCTCTGATAAAACAAAAAAAAACCCATTCTCCCTCTTCGGGAGATTTTATTGAATAATATGTAGATGAAACTTGTGCAAAGAAAAGCTACTCCCACTTATCTGTAATTTTTATGATAATGTCCCATAACGAATGACTGTTATTGCTTAATGATCCTCCCATTTCAAAGATGAAATATTTGTTCGTACATATACTTTGTCTCCACGTGCTAGCAAGGTAAACAGTTGAAAGGCTTTCATCGGCCCGAGCGGAAGGATGGATGCCTCTCGAGTTGTTTTTCACCGTTCTTATTGAAACCGAAGATTCTTTACCTCTCTTCTTCTCTCTCTCTCTCTATCGCATCTTCTCAAACCTCAGAAACTTTGCCAAAATAAAGTTAAATTGCCTTCCCATCCATCTCATAAACCTCTCTTCTGCAATCTCTCCTCTCCCTTTCCCGAGACCAATTTCTACCATCCACCCTTATCTCTCTCCCTCCCTCTCTCTTCCTCCCTCTCTCTCTCTCTCCCTCTCTCTCTTTTTCCTTGCCTCATTCCTCTCTCCTTTACTTTCCTTGTGGTTCCTTACCTACATAAACACACGCAGACACACACACGCATGCGCACAAGAAAACACATAAAGAAAAGGAGCGGTCTTCGAGATTTATCACTTTAAAGCTCTTTTCTTCCACTTCTCTTCTTCAGTCTCACAGTTCGCCTTTCCTTCTACTGAGTCGAAAAAACCTCCGTGATCCTATTGAAAGTTTTCCGGTAGACTGCATTGGGGCTGTTAAGGTGAGTTAAGAGTGCGAGGTGTTAGGGAGTTGAGAACAGGGAGGAAGAAATGGGCTCCATGGTGCAGGTAGGGGTATAATTCTAATGTCAACTGGTTTGGGGATATAAAACGTCCAAGAAATTCCTTAATATCGAATGTTAAAAAAAAAATCTTGGATCTATTACCGTAAATTGTGTCGATGTGCGAGATAAGACAATTGTCTTTGCAATTTGTTCGTTTCATAGTTCTAATCTGCTCGATGTTTTTTAATTTTACCTAATTTTAGGCAAAATTTTTAAGAAAGAGCTAAACATAAACAACTTTCCTGAAGGCAGCAAACTCATTCAAATGATTGATGTGTCTGACAGATCAGCACAGAGCTCGTTAAGACCTTCATCAACTTTTTAAATGAGGCTCAAATTACCTTACTGTATGTAATGTCATACGGAATGACTTCGTTAAAAAATTATAAATGTCGATAAAAGATGGAGTTCTGCACATGTAAAATACATGTTTCATTGTTCAAGTGAGGAAGGTATTCGTGAAGACCTTACACCTTATGTGAACTCTTTCTCATATAGCCTATAATCTATTATTATAATTACCCGTTATAACCATGGCACCTGTCTGCGTACAATT
Organism: Uropetala carovei; assembly: GCA_036926305.1. Lineage (NCBI taxonomy): Eukaryota > Metazoa > Arthropoda > Insecta > Odonata > Petaluridae > Uropetala > Uropetala carovei. Next base: position 38,034 of record JAXCHB010000248.1, read on the forward strand.
TATTAAGATCCTTTTCTTGTTTTGTAATTTCAAAGAGACGAAAAAAGATATGGTATGGTATTAATTTCTGTTGAAAAGTAAGTATGACAAATAAATATAATACTTTATGAAATTTTTAAGAAATTTATTATGAGCTTATGACTAATCACTTTATATCCGTTCAAAAATACGAACAGATTTAATCAGAAAATTAGCCTCAATAGAATTATTTCTCGAAGGAATAATTAGTCACCAGTATATACATATAAACAAAATTAACCGAGATAAATTAATGTTGACTTCTACTAAATGAACACGAAAATTGTTTACAATCCAAAGTTTACAACCTTTTTTAGGGCATTTAAAAAAGTATGCTTGACCATGGCGGAAATAGAAATGGATTATAATTTAAGATAAAATCATTTTATTTTTCGACTTTCATATTTAATCCTTGTATTTAGTCATTGTTGCTAACTCTGTTGATAAAATTAGGATTCAGTGCTTAAAAACATTCGATAGTAGATTGTTTCAATTTATCACGGGTAGCATAGCTATTAATATGAAAAACGAGCTTGGTGGTGGAAATAAATAAGCAGAACCCTCTAATTTATCCACGGGGAAGATATATGATCCTTGAGGATACCCTGTACACCTTCGGGTTCCAAGTTAAACTTTTAGGGGTGTGATCGTCTTGGGATTTCAGTTATTGGTTGCATTCGATTTTCGGGGAGAGATAAAGCTGTGCTTCCTGGATAAACTCTAAGAATTAGGATTTAGGAGGCGATACGCACGTACTTTTGCAGTAAATTCAGAATATTTAAACGGTTTTATAAATGATTGTTAATGCCTCCCAAAAATGATTGCGCATACTATTTTCATAATAAAATTACAATTTTGGTTTGATATTGCATATGTGAATATTAAAATAATGAGAATGTTCTTTTAAACTGCTATTGTTACGTTCATAAAAAATACGTTTTCATAAATACGTACATTCATACGTAGCATATGCAGTTCCAAAGATTTGGAAATTCTGCGCTGATGATTGAAAAACGCACATATTAATTCAAACGCGATGGTTGGAATGAAAGGGTATAATTTAGGAAAAAATAAAAATTACAGCACATACATATTTCTTTCGAGTTACTGCCGACTTCCAGTCTTGAAATAACTTGAGAATAAAAAAAGTCTCTAAAATTCCTAACATAATATGACGAATTTCTAAAATAACATCCCATATTTACTTTAATTTTTGGTGCTTGATTAATCTATTTGCGCTATAACAACTCTTCAATATAAAACGGGATTATAAATGCATGCATTTTTAAACCTGTTTTTTGTTTCGAATGCACATTATAGTTTTAAGAGTTACCCTGTCTTTTTTGTGCGGAAACGAAATATTTTTTTTCCCGACCGATTTTCGTAAGCTTTGACTTAATCGAAGACCTTCAAGACATTTAAAATAATTTATATTAAATAAACTTGATCTGTTCGACATTAATAAATGCATATCTCGGGTAAATAAGTATTTTTAATTCATATTAATATGAGCGTTCATTATATGTACTACACTTGGTTTAGAAATATAATAAAATTTACGGCAAATGCCAAGAAAATATGTATTTAAAAGCAGTACACAAGGAATTTATTCATACTCTTAATTTCATAATGATCACAGAAGGAAAACCAAAGAAACACCATCCTTACAAATATAAATAACATCTCTCATTTAACACAAATGTACACAAGAAAGTCCTAACTCCTCCCGGAGCCCTTTCCCCCCTCAAGGCAATTTCCCGTTAAATCAATTCGCCTTTTCCGCTTCATTTGTTTCTCCTTTTCACGTCGCGACACTCCCGCTTCCCTTCCTCCTTTATCGCCGTCTCTTTGCAAGGGAGATACGCTTTTCCCCTCTTATTCCAAACTAAAATTCTCTCTCTCTCTCTCTCTGTATCTCTCACTTTCCATTATACACGCTCATTGGCTTTCTCTTTGCCCCGAAGATAATCCTCAAGTTCCATTTGTTTAACCCCTTTTCCCTCTCTCTCTCTATTTCAATTCAACTCTGCGGAGCGCGAACTTATAACCTCTCTCGCTCTCTCTTTCCTTTTGAGGGTTCGCGGAACTCCTCTTCAGCTGTTTCAACGTACAAATAATCTCTCTATATATATCCCTCTTTCTCATTTGCTCACCTCTCCCTTATCCATCCTTTCATACATACATACTTACACACATATATATATATATATATATATATATAAACTTACGGAAGAGGAAAGGTAAATGAGGATATTTAGGGAAACTAGGTGTTGAAGGAAACCCAGTGAGCACTTACCGGAAAGAGAGCCGCTGGGGTGTTGGAGAGACACATTTGTAAGTGCTCACTGGGTTTTCTTAAACACCTAGTTGCCCTATATATATATATATATATATATATATATATATATGAGAATACATATATGAAAAGGATAAGAGAAGAGTTTAACGTTTGCTCGCATTCAGAATGAACGAACATAATGGAGGAAAGAAAAATGTTTGTATAGAATGAAAAGAATTAAACGGGAATTCGATATTGTTGCTCCACCCCAGCAAATTAACTCCAATTTTGACATACCCTACTTCTCTCTCTCTCTCTCTCTCTCTCTCCTCCCTCACTCTCTCTCTACTTCTCTCTCCCTCATTGCGGTAATGGAGATGGAATAAAAACAGTGCTGGGGAAACTTTTGTTAAGAGGCATTAACAGCTGAGAGTGCTTCTGGGTGCCGCACTATGGTGTTCGCATAATATGCCAATTGAGAGAATACGAGAGATCTTATTAGTGATAATCAATGACAAATAATTTTCCAGCGTCGTAAATTTGTTAAAAAGAGTTTTCCATCCGTACTTTTTAAGTAATAAGTACGGAATTATTCACTTTAAGTACTATTTATATTCATTAAAAACATTTTCCGAAGTCAGTCTGGTAATAATCAGTATGACCTAGCTATGACTTTTAAGAATTTCCACGAAGAATCATTGATTTTAAATAATATATAAACGTAGGCATTCGTTGGGAAATAATTCAAAATATAAACGTATCTAAACTAATATAAAAGACAGTGTCACTTTGTGTGTAATGCTTTTTGAAGCTTAATATCTCGCAAACTACTGGACCGAATTTGATGAAATTTTCAGGATAGCATTATGATATAATAACAGAACGTTTTAATGTATTGAAATCGAGATGAAAGACCCGGGCCTGACTCTAGGAGATAATTTCTATTTCCATTAAGATAACACGTAATTTCACGTAAAAATGAACTTTTCGACGCGCAGGCTTTCATTGTTTTTTAGATTAAAATTAGAAAGAATTGACGTACGAACTTCGGATGTGAGCCATTTTGAAGAAAACGTTACAAAGGTTTTTATTCTGTTCGTCTTTTTTCGCCTACTGTTAGAAATCGCTCAATTTAAACGTTTTATTCACACAGTTTGAGGAAATGTTGCCATTTTAAGAGGATGTTGCCTTGTCTACCAATTCCATTGTTAGATCTCGATATCATATTGTTATTTCAATCCATATTCGTATAAACGTGCTTTGATTGCTTTTAATACGAGAGAGAGAGAGGGAGGGGGCAAAGGGAGGAGGAGGGAAGGAGGGTGAGAGAGGGAAGGAGAGGGAGGTAGAGGAAGGGAGAGGGGAAGGAGAGAGAGGAAGAGAGTGGGAGAGGGGGTATGAAGGAGAGGGAAATGACTTTCAATACAGTTTATTTTTTTGATGCCAATTTGATCTCCATAAACAGCTTGAACGATCGAATCTTTACTCCCGTTGATATTTCAACGGGCATTACACTAGTACTATGAGAAAATTCATGGTTTATTGTTAATATTTATCGAATCTTACAAATCGCATGTTAATTACATCGTTAATATTCTATGATTTTTAGCATTGGTCAAAGAGAATTTTATAAATTTCCAGGTCTTTGACTATGGCTATGGTTGAAATACAATAAAATGTATTTATTTTTATATTGAAAAACGAAATTTTGGACAGAAAGTGTATTAGAGTTATCTCAAACTTACAACATGTATAAAAATACCAGAATTATGGAAAATGAGATAAAAATTCTGACGCAACGGTTTGAAAAAATTATTTTCAATTCCGTTGCAGACACACGAGCTACTACTTCCGTGACCACTTACGCCAATAAATACTGTTGAGACGAATATAATCAATGCAAAAATATACCTTAGTGAAATGAATTTATAATTATGACAATGATATCAAATTATGATATTTTAATTTGCATCAAACATAACTGTTCAATACTGAAATTAATATTGTAGCTTATATTGTTATAAAACTTTCACAAAGAAATTTTTCAATTGTAACATTTTGCAAAATTATGATTTTATGCTGTGCTCTATGCAGCCCCTTCAAAGTGCTTTTCCCAGAACTGAATTAAGAAATTATATAGCCTTGACATAATTAAAATATATGTGGACTTTTAAAATAGCAGATAAGTCTATTACCACAATATAAAACAAACTGGAATTATCGACTCAAATCCAGTTTTAATATGATTATAAATTAATTACTTTTCACTCTCACGAATACCATAAAATCTATCAATTTCGCTACCAAAAACACATTCATCTCACGTTCAAAAATTGTGCATTGATTCTGCATGTGAATTCTTATTAATTTATGCTCAAATATTCTTTTAACAATTCACTAAAAATATAAGTTGATAGGTCATTAATAAAACTCGTAAGAATTTACTATTGCGGAACTAAAGCTGACATAGGATGCAGTGTACATATTTGTAACGAAATACTTCCAATCACAGGAAATTTCCTCTGTATTTTTATAGCCTATCAGAAAACTTACAATTAGGTAGTAAAATTGTGCAAAAGTTCATAAAGATTATTATTAGCAATTAGATATTTAAGAGCATTTTCAATTCGAATTTTACTTATGTCAAACTCCAGTACAATATCTATATCTTCCAATGATTCTACTATAAGTACTAAACTACTTGAATCCAATGGCCTTGGCAGTATTTATGGAAGTTTACAGTAATCTCAAATATATCTTGAGCAAACATTATTGCCTGGTCTTTAAAACCATATTATTTGATAATTTTTGTAAAAGGAATTACACGGGAAATCAAACGTTTTGGATAACTAATACGATATTATAATCAGACTAATATGGTGCAGTTTTTTTACAATTGTATCGCATTCTCTTGCCGCTTGGTGTCACTAGGTGGGCGATAACTGCAGCAATCCATTTTTTCATAAATTCCAAAATAAAATGAAAATACCGAGAACGTGAAAATTATTTAAATATTTTTAATCGTGGGACTTCCTAATATTTTTTATTATGCACAACATTTGTTTCAAATTTATTAATATACATTTATATATAGGATTTGAAAGCATGAATATATATATGAGTGAAGTTAATAAAAAAAAGAGTATAAAAAGGCTTAGGATGTGTGCAACAACTCGACTTTACGAAGTGCAGGCTTCTATACATTTGCTCATATAAATTCGATATATTAGCATCTGAGCCTCGGACCTGGATCTTTTAATTAAGAAGGACCAAAAATAGAAGAGGAACAGAAAAACTATAAAAAAGGTAAACCTCTCTCCAGGCATTATAGATAAGAATACTAGTCAAACATTTACAGGCATCTCATTCTTATCCAATCGAGGACAATTTTTTGTTGAGAGTTAATAAAAAATAATCTCGCTTTCGTCAATTTATTTGTTAAGTTTATTTGAATTTACTGAAAATCTCCGTGGCTTATGTTAAATGGCGCTCTGCCGTATTAATCTAGATTCGACTCCCTTCCGAACTTCCGAAATCCCGTGTCTCGTAGTTTACCTAGCTCCGATACATTTTCGTGATGAGATATACTTCGATCCCAGCTCTGCCAAAATAAGGATCCACAGCGAAATTTAAAAAAAATATCCAGAATTCAATCACTCCGCCAAACTTGATTTGAACAAACAGTAGCGATTAATCTCGTTTTCGCTTCGGGCTAACCGCATGCCACTCTTCATCAACGAAAGCAAACGTTTGAACGCGCGCAGCTAAACGCCGGAAAATCGTTTATTAACTTTTAAACGGCGACCGTGCCCCAGATTTTTAAAAAATTTTCCAGCGATTGGGCGATGCATAATTCGTTTTATTAATCACGTGCGACTCGCGGAGTTTGACATAAAAGACGAAAAAATTCGCCTAAAAATTTTCGATGATATGACGTCGCGAAATTGTAAATTCACCTGATTTGTCGGCCGCCTTCGACGGTCGATGATTTAATAATGCATTCAAATGTTCAGATTGCGGAGGCAATGAAAATTATTTAAAATTTAAACGAAAAGTTAGATTCAGGAAACGATACCTTGTTTTACAAGTTAATTATTAATAATACGAATTTACTTGGGATACGAATGTTTTAATTTTCTACCAGCTGTACCCCGCGTAACATACGCTGACCTAGCAGATCTTAAAAGTTCTTAATTAAACATTCAGGCATTAATTATTTTTGAACATATTTTTTAATCAAGTATTTCTCTAAAGACACAATTGTCCATTTCTGGGTTCTTTCCTGACACTGCAGTAAGTGAATCAAACGATCTGACTCTTGATAGAGCCACATATAATTGTCCACGACTAAAAGCAGGCTTAGGCAGGCGAAGGCATTTTATCAAATGTTTGACTTTGTAAATTATTGATTGTCATTTAAAAATTCAATCATATGGGGAATTGTTTTTGTTGGAAACTGAATGGTAAATCTGTGTCTGATGGAATGAGCGAGATTCTTGGAATAAGTACCGCGTCTGATTTTGATGCACCGATCACTTTTGTTTTGATTATGAGTGTTTGTATTCGAGTAACAGTAATTCTTGTACCATTACGTAGTCCTCTCAATGGCGTTAGGTTTCTAAGGAGCATGATAACGACTCCCACTTTAATCACAAGTATTTCATTCGTATTTTTTATTGCCTCTTTTTCTGGACATCGGTATTTATAAGTTTCAAAACTGGTACGGCGAAGGAATGTTTTTTTTTTAGGTATTAGATTCGTATGGTTGACAAACACATCACAATAATTATACGCTGGCCCTGCATTATTTTACGATACAATTTCCGTAAAAATAAACGATTAACTATCGATAATGGGAGCATAAAGTGTGGCGCTGTACATATCCAGGCGCAAATTTCTCCCTGCGTCGTCCTACGGTAATGGGAAGACGAACCGAGAGAAGAAAATGAGGGAGAGAGAGAGCAGACGATGAGGAACGTGGGCTCAGGAGAAAATAGGGAGTCATAAACCTCGAAGAATAAAGCTCCCGTGAAACGGAACAGGGAGGTTCTTCCTTTCCCTTCATCTCCCCCCCCCCCCCACGCTACCACCCCTTTTTAAATCGGCACGTTATTGCTCCTGTTCCATTAGCGCTCGGGGAGGTATTACAGCCGGGAAAAATCGTTCGAGCGTGCGGAACTAATAAATACGAATTTCTCTCCGAGGTGGTTACGGCCATCGTTTTACGAGGAGGCGAATCTTTTCGAGTCGAGAGGAAAGGGATGATTGATAAGAAATTGCGATGATGGTGGCGGCTCGCACTTTCCCTCCTCTCCGTCTTCTTTTACGCTCGGTTATCCATATACCAATGGTTCGGATAGCGACAAATCCTCTTCGGAAAAATTTTCGTCTTCTTTCCCTGCTCCCCCCGTCTTCAAATATTCGCAAAATCGAGGCAGGAAATATTTATATGGGCGCGAAAGGAACGGTAAGGATGAAGAGGGAGAGATAAATAGGTTTCGAGGCAATTTAAATGTCTGCAAAAACCGTTTAAAAACATCTTAATGAAAATGAGGTATTAATATCTTCCTCGATAACGAAATTCGAAAATTGAAATCTTCCGGAGCTGCTGTATAATTTAATTTCAGCGTTAATTTTGATAAGGCGATCCTCTTGTTGCGTACTCTATATCTTAGATGAACGATATGCTTAAAAATGCTGTGAGATAAATTTTACAAAGGGGTTTTCATCGAGAGGGCGTCATCTGAGGCAAACTAACCATAAATTTTTAAAATAAAAAGTCTGAGGATGATTGTGGAATAATGACAGTGCTTACAATTACTACCAAAGTTTCTCGGCGTGTTTTTTTTTTATTTCATGAAAATTAATATATTGAGATCCGAAATCCGAGTAAGTTGACATTCTAGTTCAGTGTTTTTCAACCTTTTTTTGAGTGGCGGAACACTCTGGAATGTGAAAAATTGGCGGAACACCTATATATTCGTACATATGCATTTATATATGTTTACATATAACCTTAATTTTATGTACTTAATAGAAGTACTTTCTGCTTCTACGATAGATGGAGTTATGATGTGAGAGCAAAATAGAGATACCTTTTTATTTTTGATTTCAATAAAAAACCTAAATTTATATAAAAATTATTTTCGGTGGAATATTTCGCGTAACACTTAGGCAACGCTATCGGAACACCGGTTGAAGAACACTGTTTTAGTGTATAACATATACTTTAATTGAAAATAACATGCAAAACGATTTTTGTCTTTAATTGTTTAGGTACCTATATAACATAACACATAATTTCCGTTTCAGTTGTCAATATTTTGATAAGTCAAAAACGGAATTGGAAAGCTATACATAAAAAATATAAATTGATGGAATGAATAACCCGAAGATTTTTTCACCTTTTTCCACACTTCACATAAAAATAAGTTTAGCAGTTCAATATCGTAAACAGACCATTACCAAAATTCGCTCAAGAATTATTCATCACCTCAATTCGGACGCAATATATACGAGTCGTATCTTAAAAGCTCAACACCTACCCTCCAACATTTACATTTTTTTACGTCTATATATATAACCCCGTATTCCGAAAAAATAAAATATCACCATCAGCCATCTTATTCGCGGAAATTCTCCGTTCCTCCGGCAGGTGGCGTTGGAAAATGTGTGTGCGTGTGTGTATGTGCGCGCGCGCGAGCGAGCGAGAGTGTTTGCGAAAGGGAGGGTTTTTCTAAGGAGGGGGATGGGAGGAGGGAAGTTTTTTCTTTTTTTTTAAGGGGGAGGGGAAGCGAGAGAGAGCAGCGTCTCGAGATTTTGAGAAACGGCGCGTGATTAAGGAGACGAGAAGGAACGATTCCCCCCAAAAACCCCCATCAGGGCGATATTTCAAGATTAGGAGGCAAACGCACCTGGCAGGCAGAAAGGATATGTATATTTCGGGTAGGGTAGCTGAGAGGGTGGATAGGGAAAGTTCGAGAAAAGAGGTTGGACGAAGGATGAGAGTGAGAGAGGGAGAGGGGGAGAGAGAGGGAGAGGGGGAGAGAGAGAGGACGAGGGTGAAGACTGTTGGGGGGAGGAGATTGCGAAGGATTCTTGAAAAGGAAGAGGAGGCGTTCGGAGGGATGGCACTGGAAACTGTTGGGCACCGTGGGAGTGATCGCGGAGGGGAGGGGGGGAGGCAAGGGAGGGTTCAACTGAAACGTCTACAAGGATGGGAAAGAGGAGCGAAAATGAGGATAAAGAAAACGAAGAAGAGACGAGGAAACTGTCCAGAAATGATGTTTTAAGGGGATATGGAGGAGAGAAAAAATTTTCCGAAAGAAAAGGGAATGCGTTTTTTTTTCGAGAGAAAAGTTTAGTTGGGATGCTCTCACCGCATTTGTTATTTGAGTACACATTCATAGATATAGAATAAGATGCGTGGTTTGAATGGCCAAATGGGAGACAGATTGTTTTAAGTATGAGAACATCCGCTCAAACTTTTATCTAAATAGTTTATTTATTTATTTACTAGCAGATTTTCCCGTTGAATTTTAACGGATTTAATGAAGCTACAACAGCACAACATACAAACTCTTTCAAATATATAGTAGATACTTTTTAAATTACAATTAGCTTTTCTTAAAAATTATTCATATTTGATTGTAACAATCCATTTCCGAGCCTATTGCATTCAAGTATAACGATAATTTTATTTCCTGTCATATTACTTTCGCCAAATCCAGCTTCATTTCTTGTGTAATTATGCATCGCTGAAATATTTACTTTTATGTCTTGTAAGCAAGAAACCCGTGAAAAAGCAACGTATAGTTGTCCATGACTGAACACTGACTGGTAAATTTACACCAGATACGCGAGCCTATTTACGTTAATAAACATTATAATGTAAAATATAATGATTTTACTTACAAAAAATGTAAGATTCCAGTATTCAATAGAAGAAAGAAGGTTCAATTACTCTCATCAATCGTTATAAACGCTTCCTGAATAATAATCAGTATCTACTTACGTTGCTATCCATAAACATCGATCGTTTCGTTGCTTAAACAAAAGTGCGAAGCGAGTAACGCTAAACTTTCGTCTATTTGTAAGCTTCATTAAAGCTAACTGAATCGAAGGTAATAATGACGGCCCCTTGGTTACGCCCGGAAAGAGAACTAAAGATTCACAAAATTTCGAAGCAAATATCGTATTTCTGAAATATTCGACCGTGTAACAAGTAAACTTCGCAGAAATAAGATAGTAGAGAGTTTTCTTCGTCGAATAATGCAAAAACGAAAAAAATCGGTCCATATTTACGTATTTTTATGCTTGAAGGAAGAACACCTTGCAAGTCAAGAAATGGATTTCCCGGTTGACCAAACCTTGACCATTCACTAAGTTTGGATATAAGGAAGAATCGTACCAAACTTGGTTATTGTAGCTTTTACCGTTTAGGAGGAGTTCCATGAACAAACACACAAACACACGCTTTAAAATATATTATAGTAGATTAGCAAGAATTCAGAAACAGCACAAAGGCCAATTACACTGAATGCCATAACAAAATAAATTACAAAACAAACAGATAAATATAAATAAGATAAATAATGTACAACAAACAGATAACGTATAAATGAAATTTAAAAAAATTAAAATAAGGAGGAAGAAAAAAAGATGAAACAGTAAATGTCATAAATGGAGGAAAAGAAAGATTCATTTAAGAAGAGAGAGAACAGAAGTCTTAAAGGTAGTTCTATTTTGGAAGATGTCGAGATCAAATTTTTCTGCTGAAGAGATTGTATGAATTTGGAAGACGGAAGAAAAGACAGCGTTGAGCTATGGAAAGGCGAGGTGTATGCGAGTGAAAGAGTGCAGATAGTCTAGCGGATATCGAGGCAATTCTTAAAGAAAAGGATGAGAGGAGCGTAGATTGCCATTCATTATATTTCAGTGTTTCCCACCCTTTTTTAGAGTCGCGGCACCCCTAAGTGACTTTTCAGAATCTGGCGGCACACCTCCCTATCCACCATCAGTAATAATCGTGGTGAAGTTGAACCCCTAACTCCCATCTCCATATCTCCTTTCATTTCGAGGTGCCTTTGCGACGAGATGAAGGTCGATTTAACTCCGGTTTGCATTTTAGAAAGCCGACGATGGAAAATGAGGCTAAAAATGGGAAAATAGAATAATATTTGCGGCACCCTTCAGAACACACTTCACGGCACCCCAGGGTTCCGCGGCACCCATTTTGGGAAACACTGAATTATAATATAGTGAAGGAAAGAGGGAACGGAAATGGATCTGCAAGATGAGAAAGTTGGAATTTCGAGGGTACTAATGATATCAGCTTTGGGTAAATGACGCAGAATGAGGGCAGCGGTAACGCACTATGGCCAAAAAGAAAGACGATATGCGCTCCAATTCATCAAGATTAGGTTTGGTGGCCATTCTCCAAATAAGTGAACAGTAAGTCACAATAGGTAAGATGCACCCGAGAAAGAAGGAATGATAGAAAATTACGTGATTAAGGCTGTCGTGCCCAATAAGGACATGCACTTTTTCACTGTACGTTCGAGATGATCACAAAATGGCTATTTATCATGAATAATGATTCCCAGGTCTTTCAGATGGGTAACCTTTTTTTATATTCACATTCATAATAGAGTAAGTGTAGTTAAATACGTGTTTACCCAATGCAATAGAAAGATGGGAATATTTAGATTTTTTTTATGTCGCCGTGCAAGGAGAAATTTAAAACCTGATGTGCAGTAATGAAATGAAGTTTCATTTTGGATATGTGAGGGTAAAAATATTAAAGTTAACGAAATCAATCATAAATTTGGATTATTTCGGTGTTTATAAATCGCTGAAATTATCCCTTGCGCATCACGTGTGCCACGCTCTTGGAAAAATCTACGCTGAACGAAACCGAGCTGCGTAAATTTAATAACTTATTGCAAAATAACGTGTTCGTCACAATTCACGACCGCGAATGATTAAATTTTATACGCGTTGGGTGAACGAATCACATCTTTGTAACAGTGTATAATCATATCCGCATAGGAGAAACACTCTTTGGACTAAAGTATGTTATTTTTGTACAACTTACGAGAAAAATATTTCCCCGAAATGAGCTGCTTTTGGCAGAGTTACCTATCTGGGAAATAAAATAGAATATTCATAAATATCATGCCAGAGAAAACAACGATAAAATCAGTCGATTAGTACGCAGGATACCCCGCGAGGAGTGACAGGGAAAATAACAAGGAAACGGCGATGTGTTTGAAACAAAAACAAACATCCCTCGGGGATTGATTGACAGAGGCTTAGCAAAGAGGGATTATAGTTAACGTGCGTGGCGAGACTGTGGAAAGAGGCGCCCGCTATCTATTGATATATCGACGGTTTCAGCGTAAACCAAATTACCCTGCAGAGAGAGAGAGGGTGGAAATACCTGCATACATAGAGGCAACGCTGAAATGACAATTAGAAGTTGGAGGGTTGAATCAGGAATTATTATTTTGAAAGAGATAGGTTAGTCGCACGACGAGGTGTGTAAGGGATCCAAGGCTGATAGCTTGGTTCGGGTGGCGGTTTAGATCTCGCGGTGACGTCAGAGTAAAGCGGCGACGTCAACTCATCTCACCGCACCCTACTACACGCAACAATGCCACTCTCTTGGCAGTATGACACGGAGGTCTTCGACCTTATGTCGCTGTTATCTGAAATTTAGACTCTTAAGCTGTGCGGTAGTTGGGTTAATTTTATGGTTGATGTGCGTGAGAAAGACGTCTAAACCTTTAGCTCCACTCTTTGGAAGCGAGAAAGCACGATAATATCCGCCGTAAGTTGAACAATTCGAGGCACGACACGACAAAATATTTTGCAGCTATTAAAATTAATTTGTAATTTCTCCAACAATTAATATTCTTAAGATTTCAAAATTAAAATATACTGTACGTAAGAATGTTTTTCTTTGTATATTGAGGAAGACAAAACGTCTCAAAGACAGGGACGTAGCAAAGGGGGGGGGACGCCCTCTTTAAATTCCTTGACCGCCCTTATCATTCGCTGAATGCCATCGACCGATTGTGTGACATGTGCAAATATCACAAATAAAGCAAAAACTTCAGCAACGGCCGACCACAATTGTGTTATCAATCGTTATAAACGCTTCCTATACGCAGTTTCTCATTAATTATCAGTATATATTTACGTTTCTGTGTATAAGGATTGAGGATTTCATGGATTAAACAAAAGTGCGAAGCGAATAACGCTATACTTTGAAGTATTATAAACTTAATTGACGCTAATTGAGCGTTGGCACAAAAATCCTGATCTACGCTTTAATGTGTATTTAACTTTCAAGTTTTGATGTGTGCCCCAAATATTTTTACCTTTTGGGCTGTCTCATCCCTCCTCCCCAACTCCCCCCCGCCCTTAGAGTTAGGAGGCTAGTTACGTTGCTGATCCAAGAGATTACAAAATGTCGTATAAATATGGCACTAATTATATAATTTGTACAAGTTAAAAACCAATTTAAAGATTTATTTCTTACATTTGTACTAAGGATAACATTCTACAGAAACACGGAGAACATCAAACAGATTACACATGCCCCAGGAGATGATGAAAGACAGAGCCATAAGGGAAAGATCGCGTGCTCCTAAATGATGACATAAACCTAGTTCTTGGTAGCGCTGGTTTTAAAGGAAGTTTCTTTTTTGTTTCTTTTTTTTTTTTTAGAGGTTTCAGCAATGAAATGTATTAGGGAAATCGTGCTTCTATTTCTGAACGACCTTCTCCATCATCCAGTCAACTGTATTGCGCATTTTCTCAACGTTACTTTGAAAGGATCATTCTAGATTGATGAGCTTTGCGGGTAACAGTGACCTCAGCTATTAGCGATCTAATGGAAGGAATTTGATTTGAATGCCTATGTCGTATATCATACCAGCCAAAAACTCGGTTCTGTCTGTACCACGGCCGTCACGTTTTTGGGCTATAATATAGCATTGTCACGAGAACGATGATTCAGGAATTTGCATGTAATAAAACTGACGATCAAGAATGCTGTTTATTGAGAACGTTTTACAACAACGATTAACATTATATTTTATTCTTTCTTCGTAAAATTATTTAGGAGTTTTGATGTTGGTTGTCAACGTTCATGCTTATCAAAATCTCCTGCGTTTCTCAAAATGTCCCGCAGTAAAAGTGGGTGTTCCGTTCTAGTACTTCTAAAAAGCAATATGATTCCCACATTTATGGGATATTTGACTTTTCCTCAGAAAGTCAGACTGTTATTCACTTTCTGATATTTTGTTTTCTTGGTAAAATCCTTCAAGGACACAATGACGACGGTGGTAACATTGATTTTGAAGAATATTTATTATGTACACGAGCTAATACACTATAGCTAATGTCCCGAAAAATCCATCTGTATGTTAAATAAATTAACAACAAAATGAAAGGAGCAGTACAGTTAATTCGCAAACACAAAATTAATAAGTGTGACACGAGAGTGACTGTTTTAGATTGTCGCTATAAACCTTAATTTAGGGTGCTTCTTAAAACGTAATGGCCGACGCCACATAAAACATGCAATGATATAGATCAAATTTGCATTCATGTCTTATCGCGTGCCTTTTTTTTTATTCCAGAAGCTAATCCAAATTTTCCAACCTCAAGCAATCGGGAAGGCTGAGGGCGAAAAGCAAATTGAAAAACTGTATCACCGAATTCGGCTGTTTTACGACTCAGCAAACGTGAAGAAGTAGATCCAGTTCTAGATGTTAGTCCCTGTTTCCTGTCTTCTTTGTTAGGAATCGATGTATGAAAGAAATCATTTTCTGATTTTCCATCACCAAATTTTGCCTCAACCAAAGATGAATTGAAATTTCGAGGGTTTTCAAAAAATGAATTAATTTGGATAAGTGTTCCAATTGATAAAGAAATTAATTCAGCGCGTATTTCTGTTAACTGCGTTGAATATTTATACTTGAATATATTTTACGGCATTACATGGAGGCTAACAACTCAATTGGAGTGAATAGTATGTGTGAGAAAGAGTGTGTGTGTGTGTGGAATACCGGCAGCGGTACTTAAAGTCATGGGATCGGAAGGACTAAAAGTGATTACGATACTAATTAACAAGATTTACGAGTCGGGAGAGTGGCCTCAGGATTTCTTAGATGTAACAATGATCCCTCTAAAGAAGAAGCCAAAGGCAATGCAATGTAAAGACTACAGAACGATATCCTTACTGTCACACACTTCGAAGAACATCACGAGGATTCTTAATAAAAGACTAGAGAGAAAGGCCGAAGAAATGCTAGGGGAAGACCAATTCGGCTTCAGAAAAGGACGAGGAACAAGAGATGCTATCGGTGTAGTGAGAATCATATCAGAAAGGGCAATAGAGTACAGTCAAGATTGCTGCGTATGTTTCGTCGACTGGCAGAAGGCCTTTGATAGAGTAAATTGGGTACTGCTGATGAGGATATTAAAGGATATAGGTGTAGACTGGAAAGACAGGAGACTGATCAGGAATCTATATGTGAATCAAGTTGTAAAGGTCAGGTTGGAGAATGCGGACACCAGCGGAGTACATATCGGTAGAGGAGTAAGACAGGGCTGTTGTCTATCGCCGATCCTATTCAATATATATGGAGAGGGGCTAATGCAGGAAGCGTTGGAAGGCATGGGAGATTTCAAAATCGGAGGAAGGATTATAAGAACAGTGAAATACGCGGATGATCAAGTACTTCTAGCAAAAAAGGAAAAGAAACTCCAGAAAATGGTAAATAGAGTAGTGATAACAGGTAGAAAATACGGTATGGAAATTAATACAGAAAAATCCAAGGTTATGCGAATATCAAGTAAAGAAGAAGAAAATTTGAATATAAGTATTGGAGGAAAGCCATTAGAACAAGTTTCAGATTATAAATACCTTGGAAGCATCGTAACGACAGAAGCAAAATGTACGGATGAAATCAGGACTAGAATAACAAAAGCAAAAGCCGCTTTCAGAAGAAAGAAACTTCTACTGACGGGGAATATAAAGGAGTATAAGGAAAACTGATATTAAATACTTGGAAAACTTCGAAATGTGGACATGGAGAAGAATGCTGAAGATAAAATGGATAGATAGGGTGAAAAACGAGGAAGTACTACGAATAATTGGAGAGAAGCGAACGATTATACGGACTATCAAAAAGAGGAAGGCGAGGAAGACAGAACACGATTAAAGAAGTGTTAGAAGGAAAACTGGATGGAAAAAGAGAAAGAGGTAAGAAAAGGTTTCAGCTGATAGACGACTTGAAAAGGAAAGTGAGCTCTCAAGACATGAAGAAGACTGCGGAAAATAGGAGTATATAGAGAACCAAGTGTAACCTATAATCACAGACCTGTCTACGGACAGACTACCTGTGATTGTGTGTGTGTGTGTGTATATATATAATATATATATAATTATATATATATATATATATATATATACACACACAGGGCCGTAGGGACCACTTTTGGCGCCCTGGCCAGAGGATTTTTTGTCGCCCCAAGATAATCTAATAAAATGATAAATGCCTATTTTAAAAGGGGTATTTAACTAACAATCGTTTCTTTACAAATTTATTTTCTGCATATATATATATATATAATTCACTTCTGCTTTGGTAGTTTACTAACTGTATTTTCGGGATTAAAAACAATAAAATAAGATAAATTTCATTCAAATGCTTCTATTTTAAATGTTTCTCACTTTCTCTGTTTATGCAATCGATACTTTTATTTCGGTAAAAACTAGATCTCACTTTATGCAAGACTGCCGTCCATTCAATCAGCAGCAGAAGTTTTTAATACGCAGAGTTTTTTACTTGCTGATACAGAATATATTTTTTCCGCATTATTTTGACCGTTATTACGTTGGATGCGACATAAATTGCAAAGTATCTGTTGTTCATTTGGGAACGTCTGTGCGTCGTTTTGATCCTCGAGGAAAATAAAACAAAACCCAAAATTGCACCGCCGTCTACTCCTTTTGTGGAGACAGGCAGCGCCACACGAGGAGAACTTTTGAGGACCGCATGTGTGCGCTGGTTGTGTGTGCATGGCATGTGCTGCTCTCAATTTTGGCAGACAGACAGACCACCCTTTTTCGAAGGCTGTATGAAGGATTTCCAGAGGTGGGGTGGTGGTAAGGTAGGTGGTGGGGAAGGGAGGGGGGGGATTTTAGAGAGCCCTCCTCTCCATGACCAGAACACGGGCCGAAACTGTCACACCGGCCGTCTCATTTACATCCGCAGACCTCACCGAAAACATCGCCATAGGGGAGGAAGTCACGAAATCGCGTACAGAATTAATTAAATTGCGGTAACTAGACTAGGAGAGACCACTTTACCGTATTGTGCAAGCGTATTTGGCTAATATCACCTAAGTGTAAAGGTTGGGTGAATGTAATGAAGTGATGAAACTACACGGTTAACTCTTTATTGACGAGCGAACGGTCGGAGTTCCTCAACATTTCAGCGAATTCTGGCTTGTGATATTTCAAACTGCCATAACTAATGTATCCTCAAAATTTTTATTAGATATATAGATGCAAGTATAATTGAATATGCCGCAAAATAAGGAAACATTATTGACTTAATATTGGAAGGACTAATTATTATAACCTGTGTTCATAATAATAATTATTATAAAACATAACGATGTGTTAGCGTGCTCCATCTATGACTACTCGGGTGTAAATCGTTTTAAAAACATTCTAAAGAAACATTCTATAATTCCTTTCAATAAAGAATTCATACATCTACAGCGTTAAATCTTCCTTTATTTTTAAAGGGAAACTCAAACGTTTTGTGTAAGGACAATATTGATGTCTGTTTCGTAGTCAATTTTCTCTAAAACATGCAAAGCTACCTTTTTTTTCAATTCTTGCAAAATCGAGGACGGAGAAACGGGCCGTGAGATTAACGCCCTCGAAATTCACGAAAAATAAAGGAATAGAAATGAAGGGACAAAGATGCTGTTGTACGAAGGTTTTCAGAGGATTCAGTGATTTATTTTGATTTCCAATGTTTCGACATTCATCGAAGAGAATATTCCTTTTAATCCGTCAAATCTACTAATCCTAGAAAACTTAATCAATCAATATTGTGGTGAAACAGGATTAGCTGACAATTTTTAGATAAGTTAGACTCTATCCTTAATTCATATTACTGCCTAGATCACATTATTTTCAATTAAAAACAATACACTCTATATTGAATTTGATTGTAGGAATAACATGCTTTTTATCATACGTCCTCCCCTCTTATTTATATTGTTGATAGTAATAAATTATTATTTATACGCGTTCATAAACTTTCAATTTAAACAAGTTATAAAAACATTTAGTATTGACCCTAAGCCAAACAAAATACAATCTTTCAACAAATAAAAAAATAATTAATACATTTAATAAATTTCAACTTTTTTCGTACTAAAATTTGGACGAAAGAAGCACTTCTTCAAGTTGTATGTTACATAAGCCTGCTCACGACAATCACTGGGGTTCTCAAAAAAAAATGTTATCACAATCTTACTAAAGAAATATTACGTAGGGGTTGAAAAAATTTCGAAGTTGATTCAACTTTCTTGCTCATTCGAAAAAAAAGGAAACTTTGATTCGATAAAAAAATACATTTCTTTTTCTCAGTGGAAATAGATAAATCCGGAAACCGAAAAAAATCGCTGGCGGGGGAACGGGAGAAATAACTCCGCGGGCAAATTAAATCTGATTTCGCGAGGAATGTTTCCCAATTTCAAAGACTCCGCGAAGCACTTCGATTCTATGAGAGGTGAAGCGAAGAGGAAGACGTGCGCCTTGGAGAAAGACAGGAGGACGAGGTCGCGAAATAAAAATAGAGATGAAATATAAGCTACGAAGGATGAGGGAGAGAAAGGAAAGAATAGAGAAAGTAGAAGAAAGAGAGAGAGGTTGAAAATAGGGGAAAAGGAGAGAGAAAGAGGGAATAGAAAAGAGGTAGAAAAATAGAAGAGAGATTGATTGAGAGATAAAGTTACGTAGAAGATAGTTGGAAAGAGGGAAAGAGAGACGAGAGAAGAAAAGCTGAGAGATAGGGAGACAGAAAAGAAAACTTTAGAATATGTCATATACTAGCTGAAAGTACCCGTCGTTGATCTGGAACACGTCTGACAACCTGGACTCTTACACTCCCTTCTCCCGATCTCGTTTTTTGTCGATATCTCAGTAGCTGTTCGTCCTACCAAAAATTTGTTCAGAACAAAAACGATCCAAAATCTAATTTACAACAACTTTTGTTATATGTATTTTTGCTTTAAAAGCAATGGTAAGAGAGATTTTGTGAATTGTATGGTTGGCGCCCCCCTACAATCCCCCTTCCCGACAAGAATTTCCAGATACCATACTCCGTAGATTCTAAGTTGGGCTGACCTAAAGATAGGTTCCATGTTTCATGAAAATCCGACTTTCCGTTTTGGCGTGATGATGGAACAAACAAACAGATAGACAAACAGACAAACAGACAAACAAACAGACACCAAGTCTGTAAATTGCTGTAATCATCGTCATTTCACACGAAATGCACAATAAAAGTGAAATTCTGAAAAAAATACTAATGTACAGACAGACATCAGAATTATATATATATATATATATGTATATATGTATATATATATAGCGGAAGAGAGAGGGAGAAGTAACAAAAAAGAGGTGTGAGAAGAAAGAGAGACAGAAACAAGAAAGAATATGAAAAGAGGAATAATAAAATAAAAAGCTTGAAGAGAGAAGAAACAGATGAAAGAGAGAGAATAAAAAGTAACGAAGGAGAACAACCAAAAATGGGAGGAGGGAGATAAAGAGGAGGAGAGAGAGAGAGAGAGACAATAAAGGAGACAAAAGGAGATACTGAAGAAATAACAGAGAGAGAGAGATGGGGGGGGGATAAATGGAAGGCAGGCTATGTGAGCAAGCTTCACAGATTTCTATATTCCCCTGTATTTTATCCTTTATGAATCCATCCCTTCCAACCCTATCACATCCAATCCGCATAGAATTACATCTCCCTCCATCTCTCACGCACCATCTCAAGGTTTTTTAGGCGAAACACTGGAGGATATAGGATGATATCCTTTGCGCGACCAACGGTCTCTCTCTCCCACGTCGAATATTTTAGCATTCACCGTCGTCGACGCTATTTTCCCCATTGAAAGACAAGAGGAGAGAGAGGTAGTATTTTGCGGGACGTGTGCGTGTGCGGGTGTGTATGTGACTGCGTCTGGCGTCGTCTGATCATTTTCTTTCCTTCCGGCATTTCAACCTACCTACCTCCTCTTTCTCCCTCTCTCTCTTTATCTCTCTCTCTCTCTCCTCTTTCTCTTCTCGTCGTATTCCTCCGTAATACAGATCTAGCCGCAGGAAACTCTCCCTCATATTATGCCTCTTCCCTTTATTCTCCCACCCTCTTCCCCGTTCTTTTCCCTTGTCCCTCAATCCGTTGCTATTTTCCATATCCCGGCACCGTGAGCGACCCAGATTTTCTGGGCTGGAAGGGTGGGAGTGGAGATGAGGGAAGAGGCGGGGTGGCGGAGGGGGGGAGGAGGGGGAGAGTGGGGGGGGGGGAGGCAGGGAAGAACCCTGATCCGCAGAACAATGGGACTGGGGAGACATCTGCGGCTACACGCATTCTGTTCGGTATGCGAAGCAGCAGGGGAGAGGAGGAGAGGGGGGGGAGGAATGAGGGAGGTGGGGGGGACGTAGAAGGGGGGGAAGGAAGATGGGGAACGATGGAAGGGTTTGTTTTAAGGTAAGGAATATAGGGAATTGGCGAAGGGAAGAAGACACGGGAGAGAGGAGGAGGATGAACTTCAGGATGAAAGGTTTCTCTCGACATAATGCCACGTGAACATTAAAAAAGCGGACCCGAAATCTCTCGACGATGAAATCCGGATGGAAAATTTATTTTTCGACCGGTTTGAGTCGGAACGGGATGTCTTGTTAAGAAAAGGTAATATGCTTTGCTGAAAGGATGATGGAAAAATAAAATAAGAAAGCCATATTTCGTATGTGATGGAGATGAAAAGATTTAAAAATGGAGACAATGTAACGGGCCGGTTAATTATTATGGCCTTGCAAAAAAGTAAATGAGATTGCTAATGTTACAGCCTTAATATATAAAAAGTGCTTTTGTTTCCAACTTTTGTCTCTATTTTGTTCAATTATTAACATTAAATTTGTGACCTACGTAAATCTAAGCTTACCTGGATGGCTGTGCCATTCATTATATTTCGCACACAATTCGGTAAATTATTCGTAGTGAAAGTCCACCCGCATAGTCTATTTATCTGTTCTTTCTCTCTATATCACGTGCACAGAAATTTGCATTCCATAGGTATAAGAATAAAATCACATTCTGAAAGTAAATTGGAGTTAAATTTCGGTATAAGGACTTCTGCGAGACGAATTCGATGAAGCCCTCTGTAATACATGTTTAGGGAGCTCACCTACTTTGTATCACAAATTAATAAGTTACGCGCATAAGATGCATTTATGCACTTGCCTAACGCAGTTGATTGTATTTAAGACATTGCAATAGTTCCAGCTTACCTGTTAACCGACTCTTTGGAGTTTGGAGGAAAAACAAAATATTTTTACCTTTAATTAGTTTATTGTATTTTGCCATTCAATAGAGAATTATCGAGCTCATCCTTTGGCTGATTCTGAGATTAAATACCAGAACAAGAACTGAAGTATAATATTTTGAAAAAAATAAGAACTTATTTTAGGCATTTCAAACATTCGTAATAAGGTTTGTTATGGAAAATTTCTAACACATTTATTATTGAAATAATTGATGTTTAAGTGTTTATTCTGGAATATGTTGTTATATTACATATAAACTGATTAGGGTTCGGCGTTTTTAGCTGAAAATTTCGTTTCTTTTATCGATCTTCTTTGATGGAATTCGACCAATTCAAGGCTTCCGCCGTAACCCTTATGAAGAAGGTGATGGTAAGCCGCGAATGTTTTTCGAAACAGATTTTTTTACCAAAAAATCTACGATCTCTGGAAATTTCATTCGCGGGTAATTCGTCCAGAGGCAATTTCGTCGCGCGCGCATTTCCCTACGAAGACGCAGCGATCAAAGGCACGTGATGTTACCTGAAAGCCTTACGGGTATGATGATTCCGAATCTGCTCGGATTTCCTCAGAGTAAAGAGAGAGTGAGAGAGAGAGGGAGACGTGAGCCTTGAGGAACGAGAGGCGTTGACGGTGAGACAAAGGAACGGGGAGGAACGGAACGGAAGGAGAGGACGGAACGGGGAGGAACGGAACGGGTGAGAGAAAAAAAACGGCGATGCCTCAAGAGTTCTCGCTTGTAGTTTGTATATGCCTTCACGACGCCGAGCAAACCCATTTTAGACTCCTCTCCTGAGCAAGTCGGAGTCGACGGAAATGACATGCCACTCGTAAATAAAATTTAAGAATTTAAGGGGGAAGGGAGGGAGGGTGGGAGAAATCTACGTAGAAAGGCAAAGAGGAGAGGGGGATGAGTTCAGGTGGAAGGGGGAGGGGGAGGGAGGGGGGGAGGAGGAGTGAGGCGTGATGTAGTAGAACAACCTACTTCGCTTCTTCTCTTGTGTTGCCTTCTCCGTATTATTTATTAGTAAAAGGCCTCGTCAGGTGTCAAGGTTTTTTTCTACCTCATCTTCTTTGAAAAAAAAAACGGTCGGTTGAGGTTGACATGAATTTATGCCATTCGAATAAAAAAAGTAGCTGCCGGGGAGAAATACTGCTTGCGTTTCGTGCTAGGTATAGCAAAATCGTTTTTTGTGAATATTTAAAGAAACGCGTTTGAAATCACGTTTCTCGCTGTGCCATTATACAAATTCAGCATCGATGCCGAAACACCAAGTCAGAATTCACTTGAGAAAACCTTAACACCAGGGGATTTTATCACACGTGATGTTACGAATAATTTGCACATCAGAGAAGCCTGCATTTCAAATTTGGAATGTGGCCCGCATTTTTTAATAATAAACACAGAGAAACTTGAAAGGTTTATTGAATATTATTTTTTTAAATTTCATAACTAAAATACGTACTTTGCGTAAATGTCCCTTCATTATGACGGGAAATAAAGTTCTATTGCCGTATCCATCTCCCTCCCTTTCCCTCCCACCCCCTACCTCTCTCTCCCTCTCACATCCTCTGCCTCCATCCCTCCCTCTCGCTCAATACATCTACGTAAATGTTTCTTATTTTTATCGTATGACGTATGGGTATTGAAGCAAAAATAGGAATCTCAAACATGATATTCGTTCTCCAGGAAACTTATCGATAAAAGCGCGATATTTGGTTAAAATCTGTCACATATTCGTCAAATATGAGTAATTTCGAAAGAAAGACTAAAATCGACGATTAGAATAACAAACCTTGTATGTACATGCTTCTTTAAAACAGGCCACATACGAAGATTGTAGATAATTTTTTTTCTAATTTTAATTGGCAAATGAGTGAAAGCTTGCACATCGAAAGATTGCCTTTTACGTGTCATCTTACGAGAAACAAATTATCTTCTGCAGTCTAACCCCGATCTTATTTGGAGATATTCTTTGGTCATTTAATATTAAGTATTGAAATCATAAATTCCAATTGGACGTAATATAATATTGTAATATTTAGGAAGGATTTGGAAGACAAACTGTAAATGTGTTGTGGTATGTTGGAAAAATATTTGTTAATGTATCAGTCTGTAAAGTTGTCCCCTAACCTAATGGTCAAATTATAAGCTCTAAGTAATAATAATAATAATAATAATAATTGCCTTTAATATGTGATTCAAGCATCCCTGTCAAGTTTAATACTCGTACCTACTCGCAAATTATCTTAAATCGCGTCTACAGAGTGACACCAAAAGTGTGCAGACAAGAAAACATTAATCCTAAGCCGATTAATTTATATATATGCTGTATTATTATGATACATTCATATGATAATGTATTTTTATTAAAATGCGAAATATGCATTGAACTTTGGGCCAATGTCGTTTACAGTAACTTAAGAATACCGATTAAACTGAATATTTCAGTAAAAGATTACATGAACATCGAATCTATAATCCTTTTTAATTAAACAGCTGATAAATAACCTAATTTTTACCGTTATCTTACTTTTATAAGACATAACGAATTTTTGGAATGGCAAACATGTGAACTACAGAATTTTTTAAAATTAAAGACAAGTTGTGAATTGTATCTCCTGTGCTGGAGAAGGGATCATCTCGTAAGCTACATCTACTTTTACAAATGTGTCTCTCCGACATCCCAGCAGCATTCTTTCTGGTAAGTGTTTGCTGGCTCACTGGGTTTCCTTTAACACCTAGTTGCCCTCGATATCCTTATTTACCTTCTCTCTTTCACAAGCTCACACATATATATATATATATATATATATATATATATATATATATATATATATATGTGTGTGTGTGTGTGTGTGTCAACGATAGGATAAATGTAGTTTGAAAAATAAATATAATAAGAGCTGTTTTTTCTTCTCTGGATGAAAACAGAAAATCATACACGGAACCCATCAAATGGAAAGTGATGGGAAGGAAGGAAATTTCGAAAGAGTAGGAAATTGAGAAACATAACTTTGTATAAAAGGACCAAAATACCTAAAAGAAGGAAAAAATGCCGCCCCTCGGGGAAAATTCTAGAAGAATCTCGATGAGAACCTTGGAGAAACGGTAGAGATGTACCAAGACATACCAAGAAATCACATCTCTCTTTGAGGGTAGGGGGAGAGAAGGGGAAGGTAAGGAAGAGGGGGGAGGGGGAGAGGAAGATAGTGAGATAGTAGGAGAGATAGAGAGAGAGAGAAAGGGAGAGAGGGAGGGAGAGAGAGAGGGAGAGAGAGAGGGAGAGAGAGAGTGGGAGAGTAATGGAGCAAGGGAGGGATAGATGAGAAGAGGAAAGAGCGCTGGAGAAAGGGAGGGGCAGTCTGAATGTAGTGGGAGAGAGTTGGTTGATAGGTGAGTGAGAGAGGAAGAGGAGGGAGGGAGGGATTAGGAGGGATATAAAACGGAGGATGGAAAGAATGGAATGGAGAGGAAGGAGGGAATGATAGAGAGGGGAGAGAAAGAGGAGGGACGACAAGGAAAGTAGAAGAAGGGGAGGGGTAGGAGAGGGAATGGAAAAGAGGCATATAGAGATAGGGGTAGGGGAGGTGGCGCGAGTTTAGCAGACAGATAGTGGAGAGGTTGGAGGACTTCGCGATGGTGCATTGCTTTTAGGGAGTGAGAGAGAGAGAGAAAGAGGAAGAGTTTGTGAGATGAAAGATCTCGTTTCGGAGATATCTCCCCTTCCCCCCCCCCCCCCCCCCCCCCCCCCACCACCACCACTACCCGATTCGTT
Source organism: Uropetala carovei (assembly GCA_036926305.1). Taxonomy (NCBI): domain Eukaryota; kingdom Metazoa; phylum Arthropoda; class Insecta; order Odonata; family Petaluridae; genus Uropetala; species Uropetala carovei. Next base: position 63,760 of record JAXCHB010000248.1, read on the forward strand.
TCTCTTCTCTCTCGAACCTAACCCCATTTTCTTCTTCTCTTCTGCCCTATTTCTCTACGTATCTTCCTGCGATCTATACCGAACCGTCTCTCATTCTCTCTCTCCCTCTCTTTCTCTCTCTCTCTCACTCTCTCTCTCGAGCTTAAACCAATCCCTCCTTTTTGCCCTCGAGACTTTCCTCGGCGTCTGAGTTACCTTAGCTATAGAAAAGTGTTCCGCTTTCGCGCCCGAGATGATGAATTAACATGAGCATTTAGATTCAATAAGGAAAGACACCCTCCCCCCTCCACCTTAAGGTTCGTTTCAAGCCCGTGATTAATTTTTTTATAATGTTTTTATTTCGCCTCTCTCGTTCGCTCTTTCTCATATCATGGTGCTTCACTCTGCCATTTTCCCGCTGCGAGTGTATAATGACCCCTTTGCTTACGGCGGAATTGGGAGAATTTTTTTTCCTTGACTTTTTCAGAAACTGCAACTTTTATGAACACCGATAGTTGTTTACGGAAATCAGTTTGAGACTATGACGAGCAAAACTGACCGATTTTTACGTTTCCTAAATGTTATTGCATATCAAAGAAGAAAATCAAAAAACAAGGAGTTGTTATCGATAACTTTATAGCAAATTTTATTCACACCTTATCTGTGTTTCTATAATTGTCATATAAAAAAATTCAAAGGTGATTACTGATGTGTTTGATCATGGCGGCGTGAAATAAATCAATCAAAAAATTATAATTAACCTACAAAAGCAATTTAAATATTTAAAAACCAGAATTATCATTTAACCTTTTTCTGTAAACGGGAATCAACGGCAATATTGGTATATCACCCGAAGATACTTACTAAACAGTATTTTTTTATACATACAGATACTACATAGCAATAGGAACTGTTTATTTATATGTGACGCATGAGCTAATATGAGAGAATTGTATTAGACTCTCGTAACTTAACCGAATGAGGACAGGCTTACTAAAAGAAAATTAAAAAAACATTCGAATATTGTTTCATTATGACACACAGAGCCAGATAGAGGGGGGGCTAGCAGGGCCATTTGTCCCGGACCCCGGGCCCAGAGGGGCCCCCAAAATTTATTCTAATGGTTATTTGTCCAATATATTTATTCTAATATATTGAACAAATAATCCTGGCGCAAATAAGCACCGATCAACAGTTAAAGGGGAAGGCGAAATCTGCAACTTATTTGGAATCCTATGGACTTTTCAGGATTTCACTGACGGACAAATAAAATCCTCAGCACAAAAATAACAACAGAAATATGCTAAGGAAATTTCACACGAAATATGCGATGAACTTGTTTTAATGAAGAAAATTTACAGAACAAACCTAAATTTAGAACCAACTCCAGCGAATTTGCTGCAGAACATATTGGAAACTAATTTAATTGAGTTGTTTCCAAATTCGTCTGTAGCACTCAGAATTTTTTTTTTTGAGTCTATCCGCTTCTGCTACTTCTGCGTTTAGCGTTATGAAGAGAATGAAGAATTTTAACAGATCTGCGACGTCTCAAGAAATGCTAAATGGGCTATCAATTCTTCACATAAATTCTTACGTTGCGCGGACAATAGATTTTTCAACGATAATAAAGAAATTTGCAAAAAATAAAGCTCGAGTAGGGTGGGACCCCACATATGTGACTGGCCCGGGCCCCATCTAACCTCTCTCAGGCCCTGATGACAGGTATATTGATGTCACACCGGATAAGGGTTAAATGAGATATTAATCTTACTCCATGAGAAATACACGTAGATACACTTGAATAAAGGATCTTTTCCTTGACTTTGACGAAGCTAACACATCTAAATTTTATAGATAAATTTCTTATATAAACCAACTATATAAATATACAAAGGCTGATGTGAAACTTCTTAGAGGTAGATATAATTTCCTATTAGAAGAATATAATCAAATAGTGGTAAACGGAATATATAGAATCCCTTTTAGATACACATAAAGGAATCAAATCAATTTTTGTTGCTATTGTTTATGGATAGCGAGCATCTCCTGAATAAAAAAAACACTTTTGTACAGAATTTTTCCCTGTCTACTGATATAGCGCTATTTAACTACAATAATGGTGGCTGACAAATCCCTCCACGACTGCCAAATTCCTCTGGTCTTGCTTTGAAATGCATCTGCGGCTCGTTTCTGTCAATATGTGTTTGACAGTTGCGGAAGACCGACGCGGATCGCATGTAACCATGGAGTCTGCCCCCTTCGGGTGAAATGTAACCTACGTGTCAATACAAAATGGCCTACGTAGCGCATGGACACCGCCTCTCGGGGGCTTGTTCTATATGAACTAGTCCGTTGATCAGTTGCGAAATCTCTCCTGCTCATTATATGCCTTCTCTCCTCAAACGAATCGACGTTACCTAAGGGCTCCGAGATTCAGACTGCTCAATCGACATGGACTGCTATAATAAAAGGCGCCCAAAATGACGGTGCTGTCCACATTAAGACTCTCTTTAAATATAGATTGGCCAGCTTAACATGCAGAGTTCGTCATGTAAATATTACGGGGATACTTATTGGCTTTACGAAAATATGATTATAAGTCTGTATCAGTTAAACAGTTGTTATCACTACTGCTGAATATATATCAGGGACTAAACCATGATAAACATCGTCATGATAAGCCTCATTGCTTTAAAGAAGCGCAAAAATTGTCTATTTTATCTTTAATCAAATTACTTTTTATCGTTCTTCCTCATATCTTCATCTTCTAGTTAATGTTTACAAAAGATTTATGCCTATATGGTAACATATCTAAGCATTGTGTATGTCGTCATACAGTTTTCAAAGAACGCTGTGGTTACCTTTTTGGCAAGTTTACATGTTTTTCTATTTTTTTATTGTAATACTTTTAATTGGAACTTTATAAATATTTTATTTTTTATATTTGTTTTTAAAAAAATTGTCCTGTATTCCATGAATGGGAATTTATTCAGATTAACGGCAGCAAATTCAAATAAATAATTTTCAGATATAAAATAAAATCTCCATAAAATATTTCGCTTCCTTTAGCGAAAGAGTTGCACATTCATTGAATTAAGGCCTAATTAAAGCCTACTTGCAATTTCTACCTAGTGCAAAATTTCCGTTCACACGAAATTCACCAAAACCAAAATCAGTTTTTAAATTCACTACCATTATAAAACTTTCGACGCACCTACAATTATAGGAGGAAGGTAATTAAAAGCCACGAGGGAATAAACAACAAAAATGACGCAACGATTTATTTTCGACGTCACTCGGAAAAAAATGCCGCGCATAGATAAATTCCGATAGAGGAGAAATGAGCGAGTAGTACTATGGTATCAATAGCAAAACTTTCTCGACCACACTTTTCTCTTTCGTAGTTGATTGAAACTCACTTAGTACTTTGATACTCTCCTCGTTTCTGGTAGCTTCCAGGAAAGGAAATAGTTTTCTCTCTCTTTCTCTAACCAAAGTTCTTATTTATTTATCCCTCGTCTGGCCGAGTGTACACCCCTGGAGAGTGGGCAACCGTACTCTCTCTCTGCGGATATGCCGCGTTGGCCACACACACACACAAGACCCCCTTAGCCTTTTTCCTCCACATCTCCTCTTACCCAACTCCTTCATCGCCAATAATTCCCGCAAGATCTCCCCTCCCAATATTCCACCGGACTTCCCTTTCGCCCGCCACTTCTTTCAATCCTCGTCTCTTACGCTTTCACCTCATCCGCCTTTTTCTTTTTAGAATCCCCTTTGCGCGGGACCCTCCCTAGGTCCTTATCTTCTTTTTTTGGAACCATTCGCTCATTTTCGTAACGTTTCATATTTCTATTCCGTACAGTTAATAAAAAAAAAGGCGTCGTGTCCCATGGAAATTTTTTTGCCTGTCTGTGAAAGGTTTGCGTGCTTATCACCGGCCGGGTGAGGAAGATAAAAAAAAAAAGGAGTTTACTCTTGCCGGAGATTCTACCTTGTGTTACACCCATGGCGAATGTAGTTCTATCCGCATAGACTCAATCTTTAGGCTCATCGATTACATTTGGGTATTTAGGTTTGGTGAATGAGGAGGCAGCTTGTTAGCGCGGAAATTATAAAGTAACGTAGGTGAGAAATCGGTTGTTAAGATCCAATTTAACGAAATTGCTGAAAATGGAGGAGATATCGGAGTATTTGCCATTAAAAGAACAGACATAGGGTTCGCTTCTCATATACTTCACGATCATAATCACTCTGTCCTTTGATCTATGACTGTTCGTTAAACCTGTTTCTCTACAGTGTCTCACAGTCCTCACAAAATAACTCTGAAGTGTTATTTTGTTATTTGTGGGTTAAATCGGTAATCCTGTTAATTTCTACCCTTATTGTTATTATATAATACAGGAAAATTTAAATAGTTTCACCTCCTACCGCCAATACAAGCACACGCATTTGCGTGTAAACACAAACACAAAATTTCTTTGCCGTTTCTTACAAAGCCGAAAAGGGAGCCGGTTCCGGTGAATGAAAGGTAGGAAATTTGCATCAGGGCAGCGAGTCCGCCAATTAGAATGAGGCTAAAGGCATCGGATGTTTGAGAGCGCCGTTCCATTACCAATTATCAAGGTCTTAATGCCCCGGTTGGTTCCGGGTTGGGTTGTAAATGACGTTCCCTTAGCGATCAGAGATACCTGCGGGCTATTATTGCCTTCGTTTTTAGCATTTCGAGATTGAAAATTCGCACACCTTCTATACTCTTACATTGCCTTGAGTTTGATCAGTTTTATAACGAGAGTTTTCGACGGGTTGAGGGTATCTGAAACGTTTTCTTTCCTAAAGATTTAAGTGATAAAATTTTTGAAAACAATTTTCTGTATTTTAATATCGCCTATTATATTACTTTGTTATCGTTGAGGCAATATGTCTCTCTTGTAGCCATAATCATTTTAGGTAAATCAGTTGCGCATTTCGGCCACAAAGCGACCGTCATCTGAGGTAATTTAAATGACGGTACATAATAGTAAATAATTTTTAAATTTATTACTAATTAAACAAGAAAAATTACAAAATATAAAACCTGCTGACCGTTTCTTTGGTGCTAGAATGAGCGTTTTGTTTTCTCAAACTCTTTATGTCTAACTGGAGAGCCATATTGCGTCAATTACATTTCAGCCATAAGGCGATGTCGATAATTATCTATCGAAATTTTTAATGGTGTTTATTTTACGCCCAATCTCCATTCGCTACTCCTTCCCCCTCCTCGCTCCACCTCATTTCTTCCCCTCTTTTTCTACTTTGCACACTTTGCACCTCCCCTTCCCACCTCCCCTCCCCTCCCCCCCTCCCCCATCATCCTCCCTCTGTAATCTTCACTTCTTTCACTCATTTACTTTCTACAGTACCCTCCTATTATTTCCTTTGAAACCCTCTTTATTCCTCCACCACGAGGTATCCTCATCCCCAATATTCTGCCTCCTAGTACTCGCTTTGTGATCCGTCTCCTTCCCTCTCTCTCTCTCTCCTCGTCTCTCATTTCCATCCCTTTGAACTTTCCCCCCTTACCCGCCTTTCCCTTTCTGCTTCATCGCTCCCTTCCCTCTTTTATCCCCCTCTCCCTCTTCTTCTTCCCCCTCTCCTCTTCCTTCTGTCCCTCCTCTTTCATCTTCCCTCCAATTTTATCCTTCTTCTTTCTCCTGTTCCTTCCCGCATTTTTTCGGCCCTCTCGGTGCTTTTCTCCTCACACCTCCTCCTTCTTTTCCTAGTAACCCTCTCTCTCTCTCTCTCCCTCCTATGCGCCATCCTTGCCCGCTCAGGAAACCAATTTGGTCCCCGGCGCTATCAGATAGTCGGGAGAGAGGCGGGCATTTTTTCCCTTGGCGTGCGGGACGAGAGGGAGAAGGAGGGAGGGTGAGGGAAAGAAATCGGGACGGGAGGAAACGAAGGGAAAGGTAAAAGAGAGAGAGAGGCCTGAGAGAAGATAAGGGAAGGAAAAAAAGGGAGGAAATGGAGGGAGGGCGAGCGGAGCAAGGGAGGGAAGTAAGGATGGAAAAGGGGGCTGTCAAAATGACTGCGGAAGCATGTGAGATTAGCGGAGAGAGGGTTGATGTTGGGAGGGAGGGAGGGGGGGGGGGAGGGTGTCGGTTCGGAGTAGGGGAAGAAGGGAGGCGAGTCGGAGGGAGGGAAGGGTGACTGCGAAGGTTTTCGGGGTGCTGGGATCTTCTGGTACGAAGGAATGGGTAGGGAAGGGGGGAAAAAAGGCGAGGCACTGAGGAGGAGGAGAAAGGGTGGGCTGCAAGAGGTTAGAGGTAAAAAGGAGAGAAAGAGGAAGAAAGAGTGAGCAAGACCACAATGATAACAAGAGACGAGGGCGACGCCCCGGGGGTATTAAAAAAAAAAAAAAATGAAGGCGGCTCGGGCGTTTTATGCGGTGGTTCAAATCTCTCTCCGTCGGGTATGGTGCGTCTTGAGTGTCGCAAAGATGGCGGGCGAGATGAAGGATTTCCCCGGGACATATAAGGCCCTTTCCCATGTATGTATGTTATATATATATATATATACACATACACACATTCCGCCATACTTCCGGCCTGCCCACCTTGGCCCTACCCCTCGGGCCGATTGGGTGTGGAAATAACAATGGTTTTCTGATCGTAATCCGGTCACGAATCGAAATGAAAAGGGTCGAATGGACGCGAAATTAAGTTTTGGCCTGCTTCGATGTGTTTTTTTTTTCTGTCGGGATTGCGTTTACAAGTAGTTATTTCGGATTTCATTTTTTTCCTCTCTCCTCCCATTTCCGTTTTTCCGGGTCACAAATTTTTTTTATGTCGAGGCCCGCAAGTGATTTGAAAATTGTTTTGCCGTGAGGTATTTTTTTGCGGCTATTTTCTATGAGAGCAGAAAAACGCCTGCGTATCTATTTCTTTTTTATCTCTCTCTGTACACTGCGGCGTATAAAGTCTCTTTTCTAAGCTGCTCGTGTATAAGGTATTTAATTTCGTGCGCATGATTGGTATACAATGCACAGCATGTGTCTTTCTTGTATTTATTTATATGCATGGTTTATGAATCGTTGAATATCTACTACAAATGGGGAAAATTTTATTCATTGTGAAACTAAAATCGATATGTCTTACAGAAGAGTAATTTTAAATATAATTTCTTACGCTATTTGGTTTTCTTAATACAGGTCAATTTCGTAATTATCTAAAGGTAAGCATTCCTCCGTAACGTACACCTGACTCTTATATAAAACGGGTTCTCAAAACATGGATTCGCAACCGAACGGTTTGTTTTATTAAGGAAAAATATGTGAGACTGAAGATTGCATTGCGAGGGAGAGGCGCTTCGGAAAGTCAAAGTACATTGTTTTTATACTTAGATAACCGACAGAAACGCTGGATTTGCGCATATATATATATGCACGAAATAGAGTCTTGGGAATTTCGGGACTGGAGGAGGGTGCCCGAAACGCTGTGGGACGAAATCTCCCTTTCGCTATTTCTATCCAGGTTCGAATTACACGACACCTTTTCCAAACGCGTTCCCCCAGCGCCATAAGAGGACTGGTTTTAGTGGACCTCACTTGTTCTACAACAAAAGCGGCGTCGATACAACGCAAAAACCTCTCTTATTTTTTTTTAGCTAAGAACACCACCGGACAATAAACAAACGAGCCTTATTTTCAACTGCGAGCCGAGAAAAAGAAAAACGAGCCAACATTTCGAGGCGAGCCATTTTTCCACTCGATAACGACGTGAAATAATGCCCGGCCATAAACGTGACCGCTTTCGCGTCCCACAGAGAAAGGTGACGAATTCTCGATCCGTTCCTGATAAATTCCCCGAAATGGTTCCTTTCACGCGAAACTCGACCACGATTAAATTCCCGGTTCGCTTTTTAAAGGTGGAAAGAGTAAACACGATTCCACAACCCAAAGTGGACATCGAATTTTCGAAACGAGAAAAAAGAAGAGGTCGACCCTTCTTAATAAGCTAACATCCCCCCGCGCTACACCACTCTAGGGATCCTCTCCCATTACCGCCCCTTACGACACCGCAAAAAAAAAAACATTCCCGGACGTCCTGGAGAAGGTGGATGATAGAAAAAAAAGCCCCACGTATCTCTAAGCGATATTGGTATTGAGATATGTCCCGCTCCCTGCTAATGATAAATGCCTCCTCATTTATCACTTTGACGTCCCTCCTCTCTCTTTTTGTGCGCGAGCGTGGGTGGGCGCGGGAGGTCACATTGGTGGTCAAACCTGTCTCCGTGAAAGATTGGTGTCCAGCGGAAGAAGAGAGAGAGAGAAGGGGGGGGGGGAACCCTCCCCCCATCCCACAACCATTCCCTTTTTCCCCTGACGCGGTGCTTTTTCGAAAGAGAGGCAGGCAGGGACTAAAAAGAACGGGTGTGACGGAGGCAGCGCCCCTCGCGGGACTCGGGGGAAGTGGAAGAGGAGAGGAGAAGGTCTAGGTCCCTTTTTCCTTAGGGATTTTAAGGGGGCATTGCAGTCACTCTCTCGTACCCTCGATGACAAAGACTTTCTCTCTCTCTCTTTCGTGCCGGAGGATACGGTGCTTTACACAGGAAAGGATCGGAAATTTATGTGTAGGAAAGAGGACGATGCGTCTGTTTTTTTCCTTCTCTTTAGAAAGGGTTTTCGCAAGGATGCGGTATGAAGTCCCGGGCTACACGGACCTGAGTCTATAGATTAGGAGATTGCGAACCGGTGGAACGCCTGCAAAAATACGAGCCTCCCGCGCATTGCGTATAATAGCTTGAAAATCCGCGCTTAGCACCGGCGACTGCACGTGCCTACTTTATGAAATAATATTCGCAAACATATGCAGGCTGTTAACACGAGAGTTGCTTTATTGGGATTAAAAAGCCTTAAACATGTCCATGATGTAAAACATCTGCGGTGTAATGTCAGAAACAACGCTTGTTAGCAGAAATTATATTTAAATAAGCTCAAAACTTGTTTCTCTATATTTTGCCTATTTATGCCCCACATAAAATCCAGGATTCTGAAAATTGTTTCTTAAAACGATTTAATAGGGTTATGGTAATGATGAAGCATTGCGATAACATTACGTTAACTGTTGCTGCAAAGTGCACGTCTTTAAAGTTATTGATGCGAGTAAATTTAAATTTCTTTTCACGGTTTTGTTGAAAAAGTTTGCTTGTTATTTATATTTCATATGCCGTTTTTGCCACGGGTTAATAAGGAGTGATAATTAAAATAATTTGCATAGGCCACTCTATTCTACCAAATATAATAATGTCCGTTTAAATGCTAGTTTTGGTAATTATAAATGCGCATAAGCGTATGTTTGCTCATGGAAAAGGGCACGTGCCCTAATTAAATTATAATCAGATGTTATGAAAATCAATGTAAACAAATGAAAATAAAGTGTCGTTTCAGTAGTTTTATGGAAGCATATAAAAGGCATGATACGTTCATAAAATAAAATCTGATGAATAAAATTGGTAAACAAAATTAAAATTTACCAAATTTATGCATCAATTCGAATTTAGAATAATACACATACCAATGACATATACTTGTAACGTCAGAAAGAAAACTAACCGGCAATATGACGTTGTGTGTTTTCAATTTAGTAGGTACGTTTTGCAATCGAGGCTTTCAATAAGCAGGTGCGACTCATCGGAGGCCTTTTGTTTGGTTCGATATACCTAATTTAAAAAGAAACGGACCAATTATCGCATTTTTTAAAGATAGGCATTTATTTTGCAAATACATACCGAGTTTCCAAGACCTATCACACCATAGACAATATGCCTTCGAACGTTCTAAGCTTATTGTTAGCAAAATATAAAAATAAAATAAATCCTAATATGTCAAATGCATGTGATAAAAGTGTTAAAAGGACGAACGAAATCTCAAAAGCAATAAATCTTTCATTAACCGATTCAAGTCTATACAGAAATAGTTTAGGTGGAGCACTTGTGAAAAACTTATTTTCCCGGAATTCCGCCGATTTCACCATTTTATTTCATCGGACAAAAAATAAAGATCCCTCTCCGACTATGCCCGAAAATCTAATTAAAATATTGCAAAATTCTCATTTATTACGTCTTCGGACCGCAGGATAGCGTAAGTTTGCTGAACAGGCAGTATATGAACATTTAAACCGAATTCCCGTGGTTTGAAGCGCACGAATTCAACTCAACTTTTACGTCGCCCCGTCATACAAGCGAAAATTTAATAACGTCGCAGCATGGAACAAGATGACAACGTGGCTTAAAGTCGCCGCTTCATTAAAATGAATGGACACGAGGTCGTTTTCTCCCAAGCGATCTTAGCGCACTGAGACATATCTAGTCCAGTGTCACCTCTAAACGCTCAAGTAGCCCTTTTGACTTTAGGTTTATCTCTTTGTGATTTCATTTCTTTAATCCTCTTCGTGTAGAGAATTCCACGAGTAAAGAATTGTTTTTCTTTTCATGAGGTCATCCGGATTACGAGAATATTCTCGAAAAGTGATTACATATATGAAGAAATATAAACTTCGAAATGTACTCTTGTTCTAAAATCAGTGCTCGAAATGGAAAATGTTACGAAGCGGAACGCTTGTATTTATAGTGGAATAGAATTTTTTACGAAACGGAACGCTACTTATAAGGGACCGTACAGGTATCCCTCGTTATACTCGATCTCACTTTACGCGTTTTCGTAATAACGCGATTTCAAAAAAATAAAAATAAAAACTGCACACAACGCAATTGCACCACCGGTGGAATAGGAGCAATTAGTAAATTTTACATGCGTACATTTTATAAGGCGATCGATTGTGGGTGGGGTTGGTGCACCGTGCGCGCGCGTACTCGATTTCATTTTAAGCTATTTCATTTTACGCGGCGATTTCTCGGTACCAATTAATCGCGTAATACGAGGGATACCTGTATTCCTAAACGTCTGACGAAACGGAACGGCGTTCCGGTGCGTTCCGGCTCATTCCGAGCACTGTCTAAAACACCCATGGTTTACAGCTGATGGATTAAAAAGATGCGACCCCACACAAAGCCTTTTTAATAATCAATTACTTTTATAACAATAAATATTATGTGAAGCTTTTAGAGAAATATATCATAATAACGGCTTTGTACCATGCGTTTAAGGCAAGTAATTTTTAGATGAATAAGTTTCCCTTAGATATAGATATATACATAAATCAGCTATTGCTTAACAAGAAGGACAAGTAGGGTGGAAAAATCACGATAAAATTTTGTACGATTACATAATGTATAATCAAGGGTGCGTAACCATTTCTACATGACGGGTCGCATCTGTGGTTGCGAAGTTGCCAATGCCTCTGCAGGAAGTTACATTGAGAAACGGAAGTATAATGTGAGTAAACATGAAGTATACCTGAGCCGAAAGGAAATTACTGGAGCTAATATTTCAATATTAAAGCTATTGTCATCATAATTTGAACAAAATGCAAATTTGTGTGTTAAATTCTTCGATTTCACGTCGTAGATACGTGAGCCGCGTGAAACACTTTCTGGTGTAACATACAGCCCGAGTACCGCAGGTTACCCACCGTTTGTGCAAATCAAAGGCGGTTACAATAAAATTGCAAAATAAAGAGTATCTGACTAATTTGGAACGCATTTATCACGGAATTGGTATACGAGCGTAAGTGCAAGAACGCGAGACGAAAATTAAAAACGGTTTCCTCGATTGCGACGAGAGATATCGCGCACTTTCCTTCGCCGAATTCGGCTGATACCCGGCCACGCGATCCCCTTGTTTGTTTTTACCTCGCGATGAGAAAGTAATTAGGCCACGGATAAATTAAACGCGCGCGAAAAAATAATTCAAAATATATATAATTCCGAGAGATTCCTTCGGAAATTTCATTTTAACAAAAAATAATAATTGTCCAAACGGAAATCATTCGTTCGCAGCAACGAATTTAAAAATTTAACGGAGCAAAATAAACATTGGCGTGGTCCCGATTCGAAAAATGTCATTTTTTTTCTCTCTCTCTCTCTCTCGTTCGCGAACCCAATTACGGCCATTAATTAATTTAATTCAGCTCCCGCGCTTTCCAAATCCCAGAAGGAGAGCAAGGAGCGGAGAGAGAGAGAGGGAGGGAGAGAGAGAGATCCAGGAATTTACAAAATCTCAACCTCATTAAGAAAGTAAAATAAAAATAAAATTTGATAAGAAATCTAGACTTACCTTATCCCCCGATAAAATATATTTTTTTTACAATTTTTGTGGGCAGAGGGACTTAATTAAAAGACATTTTCCCGTGTATCTCTCAATTCCGGGAAAATTTTCTACACTTTTTTTTAAAAGATGCGCGTGTACTGGATTTTTTTTTTCGCACTCTGACTATTTATCTCTGCCAAGATGCTGTGCAAGAAGTGAAATAGAGAGAGAGAGAAAGGAAGGGAGAGGAAAGTCGCGGAGAATTCATTTCCCGGGCGTTTTCTAACGAGACACGAAGTATATCGTTCCTCAGACATTGTGTTAGAGTAGGGGGGGAGCCGTCGGAGTTTATGAGACGTCGGATTTTACAGGATGGAGGCCGAGGGTGTAGGGAGATATGGAGGTTGGAGAGAGAGAGAGAGGAGACAGGGAGAAACGGAGGGAGGAAAAAATGGCCGAAGAGATACTGTGGAAATAAAACAGGGAGCAGCACGAATGTAAGAAACGAGAAGAAGAAGCGTGGAATATAAAATGCGAACCAACTCGGAAGGGATTACGATGGATGTTGATTCAGACAGACCTCTCTAATGGTATAAACCCATTTCTAACCTCAGATGTTACACAAGTTCATCGTTAAAACCGCGCAAAGCGGGACTGTGCAAACTGAGGTACTGGATTTTCCCGTAGAAATGCACGAGGTTACATTTTAGCACCGTCTTTAGTTCACCTTGCAACAATTCAATTATGTTTTATTCGTAATTGGTTCTTTAATTATTTAACATAACCTATTGAGTCAAATTGAAACATTTAATGATTCGTAATGCTTGGAGACCGTTCAGAAACCTTGGTAAGCCGAGAATTTGTAAAGGGATAACGTGCAAAGCGAGGAACGAGTGTACTGAGAACATTTGTGTTTGCTTGTTTGATAATTCGTCTTTAATAATGCGTCAAAAAATTAGCTTTTCGTACTTTTATTTAGCAATTATTATCGGAAATGTAAGAGAGCTAATGAGGAATTGTCGCAATTTCATGTGTATTTTTTTTTGGCGTGTCATTACAGTTTCAAAACGTGATATTAAAATAAATAAATAAATGTGAAACTCAACAGTTAATATTATGTAGAGCAGAGATCGGCTACCTACGGATTTCGGGCCGCATGTGGCTCCCGAGACAGCTCCGTACGTCTCTTAAAGCTAAGATGAAAAAGTGATCGGAAAAATTTAACAGAGGCAAGTTCATATTTTTCGGTACAAATTTCTCAAAATTTTTCCCGTGAAGTTTTTACACTAGTAAATCATTTCCTCGCGGATTAATACTGTGATCCATAAACCCATACCTAGTCATTGCTTCGTCCCAAGGATATTGTTCAAAATGAGGCACTGAACCTTCTAAAACCGCTCCAAAACAATAAGTTTCGCGCTTTTAATGTCTTCAAACACTCACCTACGTTATACTCGGTCCTATTTGTGTTATAAACGATTGTATGCCATCGGATTACAGTTGTAATCCCCTAGAGTGATATTGGATAGCTGCTAGTTTCTGCATATACCCTTTTATTTCCTATACTTGTATTTTTTTTTTTAAGGGGCCTAACTTTGGTCTTGAACTCGTACAATTTATATAAAAATAATACGGAAGGCAATTAGAAAATGAGACTCAAATAAAACAGTAAAAATACATTAAAATGAAGTTTGTAGAATTTGCAAAGTTACGAAGTATCATCGCGGTTTTCGAAAATTTCGTTAGCTTAGTCAATGCCTTCCTATTCAAACAGTAAAGGCAATTTCTTAGCCTGGCTTTGTGCTAAATGCCTCGTTGATCCGGATATGATCACATTTCTGGATAACTAAATATCAAGCATGAATGGAAAAGACTGGCGATGCTCACTGACCGAACGCTCGTTTCGATTCTATCGCGATGCAACGGTTCGAACTAATTATACCTGAAATCTCATTTCCACATTCACACCTAAGTGGTTCATTCAAAAACGATCGGAGTTTTGCACATGGCTGCTTTCCGGTGCTTACATAAAATATTGGAGAAAATGAATGATTAATTATATTTCGAGAGTTCTAATGAAAAGAAGATCAAATTATTTATCCATATATTCAGTGCAATCCCTTCCCATGTACATCCGACAGATAAAAAGCTTTTAAATATGCGTCGGTTTTTTTAAACTAAGAGCGTTAATTAATTTTTTAAATGGACGCTTCGATTTTATGTTCATAACGTGAATAATAGAAAACAAAAAATACATAATAAAATCAGGCGTGATATTTTAAGGTGAGGATCAATAAAAAAGTCACCTTAAATAAAATTTCCCCGCTTACGAAATGCTACCTATAGCAAACTTTCCCTACGTAGCTAAAACATTTTAGTAATTCATAAAAAAATAGTAATGCCTTAAAAGTTTGATGGAAGTCACCCTGGCAAGCGTCTATCGGTTAAGATGCACGTATCCCTATATTTCATTCTTCAATGCGGTTTTATTTGTCATCAATAACCTTTTCAGCTTTTTCATGGTTTCCATACTTTAGCGCACATTATTCTTTAAAAATGTAAAACAATTTATACAACTTGAAGGCTCTTGCACTATTTTGGTTACCTTTAAGAAAATAAGGAGAACAAGCTGAAGCTGTCGATTTAATTTATTTGCTTTAAGTAAGGATGGACGCAATTTATGCCGTTGTTGAGACGAGGAAAATAAGGAAAAAATCTGATGTGGCCAACATATGACTTTCTCCATATTTGGGGTATAGATATTTAAATTATTATGAATAGCATTATAAGGCAAATTTATTATTTCGTATAGTAAAAGAATACTGTCGTCCTTATTGCTGTAAATTATATTTTGAATATGTTTACAGAATTCACCGCTATAAATAAGTTAAATATCTCCGAAATGGATGGTTCTACGAAAATTTATTTCAAACAAAACTTGGATGAAATATTATTCCCTACACCTTTGGTCCTTGTGAAGATTGCCAATAACGATGTTTTTAAGATATTTGACGGAAACCGAAAAAATATTATTTATAAATAATTCCTAAACAATAACTGATATGGAAAATTATTTCAAATAAAAGTTGTAAGAAATTACATTCTCTGTTATATTTGTATCGAGTTGTATATACAATAATGATGTTTTAACGGAGAAATATCGCAAAAACCGTCTTGCGGTTAACCGGTATTGTCTAAAAATTAATCAGTTCTTTATGATCATACTAAAGTGTTATATATGAAGTTTGGTAACGGTATGGCAAGTATTTTTTGAGTTACAGCGCCCAAAATCACATATATGCACACACGCACGCACGGACGCACGCACGCACACACACACACACACACACACACACACACACATCATTCCGAAAATAGTCTAAACGTGTTCTAGGGACCTCAAAACGTGCATTTCCGTCGAAATCTCGAAGTCGATTATTTTCGTGATCACAATACTTTCCCTATACTACGTATGGGGAAAGTAAAAACGCGTCTACAAACCTCTTTGGAAACCATTCGGGCATACATTCAATCAATAAAATATTGATCATAGAATTTCATATGGGTATCCATCTTCATCCATCACCGGAATCTATTTCGCCTGATAATCAATTTCTCCCCGCCTTCTCTTGCCCCTTTTCCAATTACCGCTAAGCAAGAGTTAAATAGGAATCTTACCGCTGGTAATACTCTCACTTACCTTTCAAGGTTGTAAAATGCCATATTTGGCTACTTTCATTTAGAATATCTTATATTAACGTCATATAAATTATTTGTTTGGATAATCTTCGTTATTTTCATCCAAATCTCTTCGATGCAATAAAAAAACAGACATACTATACTAATCCGAGGTTTTTTATAGCAAAAGTTTGTTTTACTCGGGAAGCGATGCAAAAGCCAAGCTATATAAACTATATGTATTTATAATAGAACATCGTTTTACCCAGGTTTCGATTTTTAAACTAATAACTTGAAAATTTTCATAACCCTGCATGCGTTCATATGCACGACATCTACTTGACCTATGCATACTACAGGTGTAAATTCGTGGTACAGCATTAATTGACCTGTAAAGTTACTCCATACAACAGAATCAAATTAGGTTTAGCTTTAAGTTTTTATTAGCTTTTTTTAGTAATCACTGAATTATTTATTTTATGTTTTGTTGTACGGCATCGAGAGTTTCCTGTAATTACTTTTCAAAAATTATTTCAGGCCATTTAATTTCGAAAATTATCTTCCAAATGAACAATACACATTGTATAGTCTCTTCACGGGGATTACTCACATATTAATTAGGATGCTTTCATTTTAATATATATATATATATATATATATATATATATATATATATATATATATATATATATATATATCTATATATATATCAATCATTCTTCCACGCAGAGACGATATGTTTCATATATGCGAATACCGTTAAAATATTTCTGTTACCCTCCTTAAAAAAAATATATATATATGAACGATCCAGTCTGGTTTTAAGGACTCAATTGAAGGAAAAGCGTCTTTATCTCTATTCGATGAAAGCGAAAATGTCACACAGGAATTTTGTGCTCCCGGTAGAAAGTACAAATAACGCATCCCCATTTCCTCTCGCGTTTAAAAAAATAAAAAGTCCGGAAAAATTTTCATCTCGACCTCCTAGAATCTGGAAAACGAAAAGCGGTTAGGGAGGGGTTTGGAAGTTGAGTTGGGGGGAGGGGGGAAACACGCTTCGATGCGTGACGAAACGTGAAGCGCTTCACCGCGCATATGCCTATCGGGCAATTTTATACCCGGTCCAATAGCCGTGTGTATATGCATAGTTGTATGCGTGTGCGTGATTGTCTGCTCGTGTTTTGGCGTGGGTGTGTGCACCATACTCTTCAAAGCGTCTCTCCCACCCCTCGTTCTCTCTTTCCCCTCTACGTTTTTTTTTTTGAAGAACGGCGAGCTGAGTGGTGTTTATAATTTTAAGGGAAGAATTAGTATTCAATACGTCGAGGACGTGTGAGTTTGGGAGGGTGGTTTCCAGTGCTTTAGCGTGCCTTGCCTAAGGCAAACCCTTAATTCACTCGCGTGTACACTTTTACCCCTCTTGCACTCGTAAGCAGCTCAAATTTCCTAGAAGTATTTCCTCCTACTTATTTTCATCATCTCGTCGACCTTTCTGTTCATTTCGACCACGACCTGATGCTAGGTAACTCTATTTCTCAATGAAAAAAATTCAAAATTTTTGTGATAGTTTAACTTGACGCCCACAAAAATGTCCTTAAATGAACCTTAATTTCCCAACTCGCCACTCTAAATTCATTTTTACCGCCATCTGTAAATGTGACGTGCCTTAAAAATTATAGGGGGAAAAATCACTGCAGTTATTAATATATCTTACGCGGGTATGAAAATGTTATGCTTTTCTGTGAACATAAATCTATTTCCTCATAGTTCGTTCGTTTCATTATAATTACTAATAATGCGAAGACGTTACAAGTTGACCATTAAGCCAGGTGGCGACTTTATAGTTTCTGGTGCTTATAAAAATATCGTTTCAACATATTTACAGTTTTGATCTTCATGTAGAGCGTTCTAGTATAGTTTCAAGAATTTAAATGCCACGTTAACAGGAGGTTTATTTGATTAGATATGTGAACGGAAAACGAATGGAGGGTAAACGTGGCAGAAAAGATCGGGGAAGAGAAATGGGAATGGTAAGGGAGAGAGGTAGAATGGAAATGAAAGCAAAGGGTCCCGGGGATGGAACGGTGATAGAATTTTAGGAAAACGTGAATAAAATAAGACAAAGTGAGGGTAACAGGAATGGAACGAGATAGAATCCTAAAGGGAACGTTAGGGTAACGGGAAGAGGACACAAGTGAAACTTGAAAGGGAACTTCGGTGTTATGCTAAAGAGATAGAGCAGGGAACGGTAAAGGAAAGAGGAATGGAACGGGAGGAAAACGAAGATGGAAACGAGAGTGGTGACGATAAGAGGAATGTGGGAACGCTAAGGGGATACAGAAAGGGGAACGGGATGGGAACCTACGTGGAACTGGAAAGGAACGGAAAAGGAACGAAAAGAGACGGAGAGAGGAGCAAGGTTGAAACGGGGAGGTCATGTAAACGTTCCGGTGGTGGAACGGGGAAAAGAAACCGAAGGGGAATTGATGAGGAACAGATGAGGGGAAAGAGGGAAACGGCAGAGAAACGATGGGTCCAAAGTTTTTCACGGCGGTTTCGCTAAGGGAGGGAACCTCTAAAGGTTGACTGAGGAGACTAATGTTTTTCATTCCATGAGGGAGGGAGGGAGAGGGCGCGAAAGGGAAAGGAGATGGGACGTGGAAGAGAAAGGGAAAGAAAGTGAGGCTTGAGAGGGAAGCAAACGAAAAGGGCTTCCTGAAATTCAAATGCAATAAAAGCGACTGCGGCGTTTCTAACGCGTCAACAGATTTATATACGGTGAGTCCGAGAGGGAGAGAGGGAGGTTTCATCTTCTTTTTCCCCACAGCGTCGATTAGGGAGAGGGAAGGGGCCGTGCGTAGCGCGGAATAAAGGCCTTTGAGGGTGCGAAACCCTTG